>NDFZ01004639.1:113338-126048 GCA_002192655.3 Mamestra configurata | reverse complement strand
CGATCATTTAGTATAGTTTAGCTAGTTTGTAAGCCCTGGCTGGGGGCCTTAAATTCATTTGAGCCCACCACAGGATAGTCCGGTTATGCAGTAACCAGCCTTAGTGTGCTGAACTGCGAGTGATCATCGTCAAAAAAAAAAAAACGAAAGTTTTTTTTTTAAAGAAACAAATGACCCTTGTCGCGAAGACGTTTTAATCAAGACTGAAATACTTAAAACTAAATTGAACACAGTGTTCTTAATCCTAGGACCTTATCGCTACGGCTGCGTGTCGCCGCCCGTTGGCCATAACATAACATCCCGCGACTCTACCACGAATGCAGTATCAGTGGAGGCCGCCTAGGGCGCGTACCAACTAGCACGATGTTATATATAATATTAGGGATTGATACAGCATGTATAAATAGGTACAAAACATTTTGTACCCAATTTTGGAGACACGGGGGGTTTAATAGTCCATCGTCATGTAGTTTCTCAAATACGAGTAACTTCACAAGATACACAATAAATTCTTTCTCTTGATGTCAGACGGTAAAGTTGTAAAAACTTATTTCTTTCATTTTCTTATTTTTCCCCCAAAAGTGACTCCATACTTAAAATAAGTATATTATTTACGTAACGCTCCCGTGTTTGAGTCACGGAAGTTCTTGTATGTGTACTTAATTTCAACAGAAACGGTTCAGTAGATCCGGAGCAAATTGGCTGTGACGACCCTAAGACTAAATCTGCTTTACAAAGTTAGTTTTTACCTGACCTATTTTGTTTCAATAGTGTTAAACCTATACTCGTATAAAAAATGAGACCAGTAAGAAAAGTGTGCGTAACATGTTTCTACAAAAATTCACCGTTCTCTTCTGGAGTCGTAGGCAAAAATGCCGGATAGGCGCGCTTGTCTGCGTCCCTGCGTAATCTTTGATAATAGTTTTGAGGTAGCGCGTGCGTTACGTTACGGCAGTGTTCGTGTGCGCGGTGCAGATATGAAACTGTGCTCCCAGATGCTCAAGGTTATTGAGGCAACTATACGCCTTAAGTGCACGTTATGCGATAGTGGGCTAGACGTGTCTCTGTTCTCGGCGCACAGCGCGCGTCTCGCAGCGACGACGTCGAGCGCGCCTGCCCTTGGAGTTAGTATGATGAAATTCGCAGAATTGCAGGCTGGAGCGGTAGTTCTGAAAGCTTCGCTACATTTTATAACCGCACCATCACTGATTATGATGAGGGTTCTCTAGCTAGCTCGATAATTCATTAATCAGTAGAAAGAAAATAGTCTTCTTTCCTCACAACTGACGCTGTTGCAACTTATTTTATAAGAATTGTTTTAATGATAAATGACTTACCAGACGTGGTCAAACATAGTTTATGTTTATTGTTTGCAGATGACCTCAAATTGCTGCTCGAGGTCAGAAGTGGGTCGGACTGTGAGAAATTGCAGGAAGACATAGATAGAGTGGTAGAATGGAGCTATAAAAATAAACTGTTTTTCAATACAGCGAAATGCTCTGTAATGACATTTACGCGTNTACGCGCGCGAAGACTACCTTAGTCTACGATTATAAAGTAGAGGAGGCGCCGATGCAGCGAGTATCTCAGGTACGAGACCTAGGAGTACTGCTTACCCCGGATCTTACTTTCCGGGATCACATAGTTAAGATTTGCAAGAAGGCGTACAGAAACCTGGGTTTCGTCCTGAGACAGTCGCAGGGATTTACGAACCTTACCACGCTTAAGGTGCTCTATGACGCGTTGGTGAGAAGTCACTTGGAACACAGTGCGGTGATTTGGGCTTCCCATGAAGCGAAATACAATGTCATGCTGGAGCGAGTACAGAATAAATTTACAAGACACTTGTATTTCAAACTTTATGGAGTTTTCCCATTTTACCCGCTGATGTATCCTACACTGTTTGTGCTGGGTATGGTGGGGTACAATGAACTCAGAGTGCGCAGGGAATTTACACTCGCGGCGTATGTGCTAAAGCTCCTGCGTGGAGTTGCACATAACCCGGGAGTGCTGCGACACCTGAAGCTGTGCGTGCCGGAGCGGTACGTGTGGAGGCAGCGGCGACCGCCACTGCTGGCCGTGCCTGTTGCCAAAACCAACCTGCTGTCAAAAACACCCCTCACCCGCACATTACGTGTAGTTACTAAATGAAGTGCATGAGAGGACAGACATATTTTCGTGCAACTTGAGTGAATTCGCAAGAGTTTTGTTGAATTTTGTTTCTTATATTTAATTTTTACTTTTTTTGTGTTTTACAAGTTATATTTAAAGTTTAGTGTTTTAATTATAGTATTAGTCTTAAATTATTTTCAAATTATCTTGTGTGTTTTTGCAAACCACTATTGTATTGGGTCTGCCTGTAAAGATAGTGTGTTTATAATAAATAAATTTAAAAAAAAAATCCTCAAAAATTAATTCAGGTTGACTAGTTTGCATCTGCGTACCCTTCACGGCGAACCGGCGAGATTTTATGTTATGAACTGGTGTAAACAATAAACAGACATGCGATTTCAGCAATCTCAGGAGATTTGCTATCATTTATTGAAGAGTTCCGTTGCCTACCTCCGAAGTTCTTCATCAGATCTTCACCAAATTGAAACGGGACCAGTTTGGAAAAAACTCTTTCAAACAAAAAAGAATAATCCAAATCGGTTGGCAATTTGTGAAAATATCGCTGAACAAACCTTTTTTCTGGGAACCCAGAATCAGATTCTGACTTATTCCATCATCAGCTCAGCAACTAGCAAGACGAGATGTTGATTGATGACCCCAGGCACAATTATCTGAATTGCGTTACAAATAAATGCCTTTAAAATTTGAGGGTTGCCCTAGATTTCCTTGGGATCCCATCATCAGATTCTGACTTGGTGCCAATGGGACCACCTCAGGAGTATAGGCTTTCGAATTAAAAATAAACATCAAAATCAATTCATAATTGGCGGAATGATCGCGTAACAAAAAACATAAGTATAGTCGAATTGAGAATGTCCTCCTTTTTTTGAATTCGGTTAAAAAGTGTTGACCATAAGTTATTTTTTATACGAATACGCCCCGGTTGCACGATTGCCGGTGCCGGGTACCCAGCGGCGAAGTGTATGTACGTTACGTACGGTACGGTACGTTAGCTTTCACACGGCGATCGCTTGCCGGGTACACGCCAGATCCCCCACTTTTTGTCCGGTCGCCGCCTACCGGTTAGTCGGGGGCCGAACGCGCAGTGGTGGATAGAATGCGCACATGCTTTCATACGCACCGGTTGGCGTGGCGGCCAGTCGCCCATATACAACGGTATACGTATATAGCGGCCTAGACGCTACTGGATACAGACAGTACCGGCACCGGCAACCGGCACGTATGAAAAGGCACTTATAATTAGTTTAAGTGGATAATAGTGAAGTATTTGCTTACCTACTTGATAAGCAGCAGTGTGAGCGTACAGCGCTGTCAGTGCGTGCACAGCGATCGGCAGTCGGGACTGTGTGGCGGCGGAAGCTCCCGAGTCCCGCCTGCAGATAGCGGCGTCCGGCCGCGCGCGCGCCGCACGCACACGCGAGCAACAACAGACGCGCTTCTATTATTAGTTATAACTATTAGTTCCTGAGCGCTACCCTGCCGCTCGCCGCCCGCCTCGCATGAGATCATCGTTGCAAGTTGTGTACTTGTGCTTTATGTCAATAGTTCATTACTCATTCATTTCATTTCACGCTTTTATTTAAAACATGTGGATATAATATACATACCTAACAATGGTTGGTATATTTTTTATCACAATTAAATTATTATTAACTTATTAGTTATTTTTATTAGCAAGTAAGTAGGTAATTAAAGCTTGTTTAAAAAAAAACATTATTTTGATTCGGGATTTACAACGGCGTAATTCGTAGCGCGTAGCGGCGTTTTGTTTTTCCGTAGCCCGTAGTAATTCGTATTACGCACACATACTTATGTGATGTTTTAAGCACTTAAAGTGTTTTGTTATTTATATTTTATCTAAATAACTTACTTATATTAATTTAATAGGACTTTTTTTTTTTTTAAACGTTGCCCCACACTAGGATTTTCTCCTGTATTGTGGGTGCGTTTACAAACATATAAACTCACATACACAAACAGCCAGACCCGGAACAACTATCTGTAGGCCATACAAATATTTGTTCCGTGCGGGGATCGAACCCGCGACACGCAGCGCAGCAGTCAATCGCTCAACCACTGCACCAACCGTGACGTCGACTTATATTAATTTAATAGGTCTTGTACCTAAGTTATAGTAAATCATGTTCAAATTAGTTTTATAATAACTGGTTAATTATTTGTAAAGTTTCTCATTCTATCCATTTCAAAATAATCTGATGGGGTTGCATATGGATATTATCTAGGACCAAAGTACTCTCAAGACGAATCAAACGAGCCCAAACTCGATGCGGTTATGTCGTTTTATAACGGAGTTCCTAAGGCCAACTTCCAGCTCCATCATCAGACCCTGGATACCATCGAGTCACAAAGTACTCGTTAAGACAAATCAAACGAGTCCAAACTCGATGGGGTTGCGTCATTTCATTACAGAGTTCCTATGGCCACCTTCCAGCTCCATCATCAGATCAGCTCCAAGTCATCATAATATTGAATTATTACGCGATATGAGGTTAGAGATCATTTATTCTCATAAGAATTACAATTCACTTACATGAGAATAATAAAACTCAACATAAAAATTAAGGTTTTGGACGTATTACAAAACCTGGGCATCGATTATAATGTTTTGAGGGTAGGTTACAAATAATATGAACAAGTGCTAGTTCGATACACGGGCAGACGCGCTCAACCGTCAAAGTACGTGAACAAGTTTCCATACAACACAGATCCACGGTTACTGGATGTGGCTCCGAACTATTTTAGGAAAGTGAGTTTTTTATGATAAATTGTTTAATTAAGTTTTTAAAAGTAGTTTTAGATTTAATTTCTCCGAGGTCCCTCGGCAATTTATTGAATATTTTAGATCCTTCATACATCAATTGTTTTTCTTCCGTAGTTTGTGCGGGTCGGGTGTAGTTGTAAAAAGTCCTGTTCACGTCTCAGTTTCATTTTCTGTTTTTTTTTTTATATTTTTTGTGAAGGTTATGTTTGTGTGTATATTTTTATTTAGTATTTTTCGAATTAGTATGCCTGTATTATATAGATATGTATGTTTGTGTTATGTTCATTACTTTAATTTCTTTGTATAGAGTTTCTGTTGGAGTTAGATAGTCATAATTAAATGACGTTTTTAGGAGTTTATTTTCATTCCCGCGCGCGCTCTTGTGCTAGCCGAACGCATACGTGTATACGTGTCGAGTCACATCTTCATAATTCACAAAGTCTAGTAAAAACTGTGTATTTTCACTTATGACATCCGTAAACAGTTGTTACAAACCATAGATATAATAAACAAGTTTTTTTTATATTTCAGTGTGACAAACACTTAACTTAAAATCTGTGCAAAGAAATACCAACATAAAGTGTTATACTGTGAAGTTGAAGAATGACGTGAAGTAAAATTGGGAACTAAGAAGTGCAAGTTTTTGTTGGACGAGGGTTATTGTATTATTTGCTACAACTAGAACGACCTTGGATTCATTCTCGAGCTGTCAACAAAACCAACTCCTATATTATATAACAAAATTTTGAATGACCATAATATCCTCTATCTAATCGAGCGTATCTTCAATACGATGGAATGTGACAATTAAGATCTCAAGTTCGATTCCCTGGAAACGCAATTCTTTTTGGATTTTGTTTTTGGAAGTTCTTTTTTTTCCCGAGTACGTCTGTTACAAAATTTCGAATTCTGCATCATAAATATTAAATTTTATTGATCAAACTGTTAAAATAATAAAGAATGTCGATCAACAGAACTCCTCGGAACACATCAACAGACCCACAATTCGATTCAGAGCATGACTTGAAGACATCAACATATATATTACTTTGCCGTCTCCGTAAACATCTAAAGGCAATTCAATGAAATTCAAGCGGAAACATCATCATTATGTCAGAAATTAAAAAGTTGTTTGCAGAACTCACACAACAGTAGAATGAAAAGTTTAAGTCACTGTTAGCAAAAATAACCGATATTAAGGAACAATATAATGAAATAGATAAATCTCTAAGGTTCGTTTCCGCAAAGTATGAGGAAATAAAAGTTCAACTTCACAAACTGGAGTCTGATAACAATGAAAAAGAGGCCTACATACAAAATTTAGAGGAAAAACTTGAGAATTTTGAGGTCATTAGCAAGTCAGCTTGCATTAAAATTAGGAATGTCCCGGAAAATAAAGGGGAAACCAAGACTACCTTGTCACAGATTATCATGAACGCCGGGATACTCTGGACGTCCAAATCAACAAGTCAGAGATAAGAGATGTCTTTCGCCTAAAACCCAAAATTCTTACCAAAAACTCTAACACTAATACGATAATTGTTGCACTTACAACGGTCTTAAAGAAGGACGATTTATTGCAGGCGTATAAATACTACAATAAAACCCACAAAGATAATAGACTAATGACTACAGACATAAATCTCGACGGTCCATCAAATCTTATATTCATGTCTGAACATCTGACCGAAGAAAAAGAGGCTTTTTTATTTTGCTCGAGATTACGCTACGTGTATGTACAATATTGCTGGACGTCGCATGGAAAGATTTACATTCGGAAGGAGGAAGGTCAACACGCTGTAAGAGTTAATATCGAATCAGACCTAATTAAGATGAAACACGCTATATGACTATCGGATATGTTTAATATTTTAGTTAATAAGGTCCCTCAGACAAACTATTTTAAATTATGCATGCACTTTTTCTTTACGACCTCTAAAATTATTCTAAACAAAAGGGCCATCCCACATCTTATTACTGTCTGTATTTTAGTTCTTAAGGTCTCTCAGACTAACTTTTATCGCTATTTTGAATTTTACATGATTCTTGTGATTGCCATAAAAATAATAATAATAAGTGTAAAACTACTGTTTACCATCAGATCTCTTGTTCATGTTATGCAAATGTTATTGCAAATCCACGTACTGTATACGAAACACATTTTACTTACACCAAGCACACGTGTACACACTTAGTCCCAGCTACTCGTATATTACCACAACTTCAATGTAACCGGGAAAACATATTCTACAACAAATTAAACACAAATCAAACAAGTACCAGCTATTTCCTACTCGCTTCTACAACAAAATAAATTGCGAATTACATTATAAAAATACCGAACACTCTCCAAAGCCCATTCGTATTCAGTCTTATTCCATCACATACACGCTACGTAGGTATCTTGGTAATCTAACTATTCTCCATTATTTATTGTCCATTATCTCGACCCTTTCCTTGACTTATGCTACAATTCGGTAATATGACTGAACTGTCTTCGAATATTGATAAAGAAAATGTCTCTAGAACAATGTTATGTGCTATGTGATATTGATGACTGTCATAAACACTTTTCACATCCACAATCTAGCCATTTAGTTGTCCTCACTCAGAACTTACGGAGTATTAACGGTAACCTGCAAGGCTTTGAAATAATGCTATCGAGACTTAAAACTGAATGTGATGTGATGGTTCTGACTGAATGTTGGCTATCGGCATCAACCATTATTCCCAAAGTACCAGCATACTGCTGCTGCGCTACCAGACTAAATATTAAGCAAAATGATGGAGTAGTTGTCTACTACAAAGCTCAACTCAACTTCACAATTCATGAACCTCAATTCACAGATGGTAATTGCTTGGTCATTGTAGGTGACAACCGCACCGTGATTATTTCAATTTACCGCTCACCCTCTTACAAAAATATTTATACATGTCTGTCGTCTTTTAACGATGTCTTGTCACAATTTGGAAATTTCGAAAACATAATGATAATTGGGGATACAAACATACCTATAAATTCTTCTAAAATCGAATATCCGGGTGAAAGATATCTTATTCTAGCTGCCTCTCACGGACTCTTACTAGCTCACACAGAAGTGATTCGTGAAGCTTCTGGCACATGCCTTGACCACGTACTGTTAAAAACGAAATATCCTTCATTCACACTTATCCCCAAAACCTATCTGACTGATCATTTTCCGGTCTTAACATGCATTAATTTCAAGCAGCCACGCCATTTTGCCACCACTACCATTACCAAGATCGACACTGAATCTTTAAAACTAGCTATCTCATCTCACCTTGAACCCATTTATGCATCTCAAGACCCTAACTGTTCTCTAAACTATCTTATATCAAACTTAAAAGAAGTTCTAGAGACAAATACTAAATAAATAACCTTATTGAGGCGGAAAAAAATAATTAAGCCTTGTATCACTCAGAGATTACTTCGATACGTACTAAAAATAAAGATATGCTTCGCCATCAAAAATGTCACCAGACAATGAGAATTTAAAAAAAAACATGTCCGATACAGAAATTACTACAACAGTATTCTGAAGAAAGTAAGAATGGAATATGAGAGATCACTTATTGAAGAGGTTAGAGACCAGAAACCATTAAAAATATTAACAATACTCGCAAAGAAGTCAATCAACCAGATGAACTTCTCAAACTGCGATCTACACCTGAATTATCTGTCAATGACATCAATAAATATTTTGCGAATGTAGGTATTCACTTGGCAGATGCGTGTATGAAAGCGCACCAAAGTCCAACGCTTTTGTCTCGTGATGTTGACCCACTCCTTATTGCCGGATCCTCTCAGCTCAGCTCATTTGTAATGACTTCCATGACTGAAGAGGAAATAGAACGGCTTATCGTGGGACTCAAAATGGATTACGCAGTAGGCTGGGACAAAATCGCTATCTTGATAGACAAACTTGAGAGGCTGGGAATCAGGGGCACGCAACTGAATCTCTTTCAGAGCTATCTTGCTGAGCGAAAACAGTGTGTCAGGTTGGGTCAACACACGAGCAGTGACCATGCCGTCGAGTATGGAGTACCGCAGGGTAGTATTTTGGGCCCGACGCTGTTTCTCGTTTATATTAACGATCTCACTAACCTCCAGCTACCGCTCTCCTTTTCTCCGCCGATACTTGGGATGAGGTATTCGGTGCTGCCCAGAATGGATTCAACGTTGTGAAACAATGGCTCGGGGCTAATGTCTTGACCTTAAATGTCGAGAAAACCAAATATTTGACGTTTAGACCACGCTGCCTCGACGAAGCCTTCAAGGATTTTCGCATCATTTAGCATGAATGCTTGGACGGAGTAGACTGCTCGTGTGGAACTCTGAAGCGTGTCAACATCATCAGGTATCTGGGTATTTTAATCGATAGGAACCTTAGCTTCAGGGAACACATTAAACAGCTAAGTGCTCGGGTACGAAAGCTAATTTTTTGTTTTCAGAAATCTTAGACATGCTGCTGATTCCAAATTGCTTAAGCAAGTCTACTTTGCGCTTTGCCAGTCTATACTAACTTATTGCATCTCGTCTTGGGGAGGCGCCACGAAAACCACTCTTATAAAAGTAGAAATAGCTCAACGAGCTATTTTAAAAACTATCACTTTTCGGCCAATCCTTTTTCCTACAAAGCAGCTTTATCAGCTATGCAAAGTTCTCACAGTTCGCCAACTTTTTATTCTGAGCATACTCCTTAAGCAATATGGTCATCTTATATACGACACAAATACTCTTCTCAAAAGAAGAAAACATGCAGTGTGTAAACGAACACACGTTGCCAAAACTTCCTTCATTAGAAGATTCTTCATTTTCCTTGGTCCTTACTTATACGACAAAATCAATGCAATTTTAAACATATATCCACTAAGTTACACTGTAAAAAGAGACTTCAGGACTACCTACGAAGACTCTCTTATGATTATATAGAAGCGATTTGGACATACCTAAATAGATGCATAACGACTAGTCACAAACAACAACACCCTCATGTTTATTTAAACAAGCGTCAAAATCTAGTTAAACACAACACACACACATACACACACCATCACAACAAATACTTAACATTTTGTTCTCATTTTTATACATACAAAATTCCTCATACTCATGACATGGCAATCTTAATGGGTAATTAATCTTTATTAATGGCTACCAAAGGTGCACATATTATTTTATAAGGGGATGAAATGCAATCCGAGATACAGGCTACCGCCTAGTTCGGATGCAAAAAGTCCGAAACTATGTATATTACAAACTCTAAGGCAGTATTTAGTTGTACATTGTCAATTTTCAGTTAATATTTAACGTTAACAAACGTAGTGTCCGTGCTGGTACCCTATTTGCTCTAAGTAGCTGTCGAACTAACTCTGGTTTGCGCATATAATACTTTTTTTATTGATATTGACATTTTTGTATGCTCCAAATCAAAATTTAAATGGAATGTTATGAAACTTTTATCTAATAATAATGCTTTAAAATGAATGTATAATAAATCTAATCCTATTTTGTATAATTTTAATTTGTTTAGTGTTTTTTTATGTTTTGTTACTGATTTATTTATTTATTGTGAATGATGTAATAACTTTAATATGTACTGTATGTTTATTAATGCTTTTTGGTGGCACTCATTACCAAATATTTGTTTTTTTAATATGCGGATAATGTAGTGGGCTGCAATATTGTTATATACCTTATGATTTTTGTTATGTTAAAATTTTATATTGTAGCTGTTTATTGTCCCTAAATAAATAAATAAATAAATATGTGTGTAATTATTTTGGAGAATAAATGTATTATTATTATTTTAAGATATTTTCTTCTTCTCAGCTCTTAGCTGGTACAAACTACATTTACGGGCCAAGTAAATGCAGCGTATGATGTGTATTTATGATGGGAGTATGTTTTCCTCTTCCAACTGCATGAATTTTCTATCCTACATGTATTTAATATGGCTACTTTCTGTAAGTTTATATAAACGGATTCCTCTAAATCTATTAATTTTAGGCTACGGAGAAGATGATTTGGGATTACGCCTGTCGTGGAGAGAACTATAGGAATAACATAACCTTTTCTTGTCTCCATATTCTTGTAATTTCGTGTTCAGCATACTTGCAAATTTTTTCGGTTATTGTTTTCTATGAGGTACGTAATTTATTTTATTTTATCCTAAACAGTTATGTCTGGTCTGTTATAGTGGATGGTTTTATCTGTAAGTATGGCGCGATCGTAATATAGTTTATATGTGTTATTTTCTAGAATGGTTTCAGGTTTATAATTGTAGTAACAGATGCCAGAGTTTTGTACAAGACTGTGTTTGATTGCTAGTTTTTGGTGGATGATGTTAGCAACTTGGTTGTGTCTGTAAGTGTAGTCTGTCTGTGTGAGGATTGCGCATGCTCCGGTTATTTGTTTAATCGTTTCTGATTGAGTATGACACCTGCGACATTTGTCATTTGTGAGGGTAGGGCCTTTAATAATATGTTTCCTGTAATTTTTTGTATTTGTAGTGCTATACATTCATACAAGCGCATCACACGTCCGGCCGCCGTCACAGCGCGCAGCGTACTGAGCGCCAGACGTGGCGCGCGCTCCGAACGATTGCGACACCACCGGTGCCTGCGCCTGCGCTGGCGACCGGATCGAGGAGCGACAACATGTCTGCGTCGAAGACCATCGTGCACTGACTGTTGATCCGGTGAAAGTCGCTACGTCCCCGTCAGAGGACGTGGCGAGCGGTCACAGGGCTAGGCCCCCTGCCCGCGGGGGCACCCCTCGGCCCATAGAAATGGGCCCGTCATTCTGGTGCACATTATTGTGCGGAGCTTCCTCGGGCGCGCGCCTACTCGAAAACGAATAGCAAACGCGCGCCCTTGTGT
This sequence comes from Mamestra configurata, assembly GCA_002192655.3. NCBI lineage: Eukaryota > Metazoa > Arthropoda > Insecta > Lepidoptera > Noctuidae > Mamestra > Mamestra configurata. Next base: position 114,230 of record NDFZ01004639.1, on the reverse strand, counting down.
ATAAATGCATGTGGACTGCAGGCGCGCCGCGGCGACAAAAGTNATGCGTGTGGACTGCAGGCGCGCCGCGGCGACAAAAAGATTATACTCCGTGCCGCTTCTTCACGACACCTTCGGCGGTCGGTCCCCGCCGAGTGAGACCCCCAGTGACCTGGGGGAGGCCCAGCGAGAACGACCAGCGACGAAAGATGTCGGCTTGGGACGAACCTGCAGTAAGTATGTGGCCCCCGTCCGTCCCGTTTCCAGAGCTAGCCGGTCACGTTCCGGACCGCAGGGCCGTCAAATGTGTGTGTGTGTGTGGGCGGCCTTGAATTGTGAGTACTGCCGCCCAGTGCGTCTGCACCGAATAGCGAGTCCACAGTGCCATATTCGGTGCGTGAGTTTAAGCGCCTGTGGAGAAATGCATGTGTGCGACGGAACGCAACTCGCCTATGTTAACTTAGAACAAGTTGCGCGCCGTGATGAGAGTAAGGGTGGGCAGTATTATTGTTTGAGTAGGTCGCGTGTAACCTGGAGCGGCCTACTCAGGCGTCATGTCCGGTGCGACGGGGCCGTCTACGTCCCCGACCAGGTCGCGGGGCAGACGCCTCGCGTCAGGAGGGCGCGCGTGCCAGGGCGCAAGTTGCTTGACGTGCGGCCAAGCGGATGCGTCGGCACGCGCGAACATGTCCTTCGCGAGGCGCTGCACGTGCTCGTCCAGGCCCTCAATCCCGAGGTCCCGCTGGATGACATCGTTCCTCACGAGGTAAGGGGCGGCCACAATTGTCCGCAGCGCAAGGTGTTGCTGCGCGCGGAGCTTCTTACGGTTTCCCTCACCTGTGAGGGCGAACCATGCGGGGGCGGCGTACGTCAGTATTGGGCGCACGTACAGCTTGTACACGCCCAGTCTGAC
>NDFZ01004639.1:96635-111897 GCA_002192655.3 Mamestra configurata | reverse complement strand
GCGGTCTGCGCGTAGGTCCGGGCCTGCGGCGCTGCGAAGCGCGCGGCGGGGACGGGGTCGCGGACCGGGTGCGCGGCGCTGCGAGAGGTTGCAGGCGCGCGGGCGACGGCGGCGCGCGGCCTGGGTTCGCGGCGGTGGAGCTCGGGGCTCTTGCGGGCTCCGGTCGCACCGCCACGGGGCGTGCGGGCCCAGCACTCGACCGACTCGACGACGTCGAGGGCGCAACACGCGCAGGCGCCAACGATGTCGGTGGGCCGGTGGCTGCGTTCTTCGCTACTGCTGGTGTGGGCGGCTTCTTTGCTGAGCCGGCCGCCGCCGAACCGGACAACGCCCTACCGATGTTCGGCAGCGACGTCGCCCGGTCCAGCGTCGGGCGGCACAGCTCCTGGGGGTCCTCAGGTGGTGGGTCTTCATTCGGGGCGCCGCCGCGGCCCGGGAGGCCGCGGGCGGCGGACTTCGGCATCTTTTTCACTGGACGTGGGTAGTCTGCGACCGTTGGAAATTTTAAAACTCCGCGAGGATAAAATTTCCGGGAGCAAGTAGCTCCCCCTGCGGCTGTGCGAGCGAACCAGGTCCGATCACACAGTCGCAAGGCTGATGGAGAGCGCGATCCGTGCGGAAGAGAGTAGGTGACGACAGAGGTATGTTGACGCGACCGTACTGTACGGACCACGGGCTGATCCATGCTCCTGTTGAGAGCCGCGCAGCCCGTATTTACGATGGCGGCGGTCGCGCGCTCACGTCATCCTCGACGCTCGACCATCAAGCTTGGATCGTTCCCATTGGTCGTTTAACATCCCGGCACCAGCACTACTTATTATACCCTACCATATTATAATATAAGCAATGTCTACTCAATAAATTATTCCGATTCCAACTCGTATCCACTATTCGGCTTTCATTGGAGATACCTAAAACTCCTAAAATTATTTGGTCTTGAATAGCAATCATGAAACCTTCGGTTTCTGGGAACAGGTTGCCTATTTTTAGCGACTTATTAGATGCTGCTAAATTAATATGGGATTGTTCCAAATCATGAGGGTGCCTACCGTGAAGTACTTTCTTTTTCCAGGTTTCTTGTTTTTGGTTCTGTGGTTCAGTGTCGGCTGTATCTTGCAGATTTTGTTCACTTAGGTTCAGCGGGGTGTTATTAAAATTATTATATACCTATGTATATATGCTTTATGTATGTCACTAGTGCTTAATTTTGAGTTAAAAAAATATTTTAGCCTAGCAATTTGTTTCTGCCACAGGTGATGGATGCCGATTAGGCCTCTCCCACCATTTTGCCTTTTAATCGTGAGCCGTTCAATAGCAGATTAGTAGTTTTCTAGTTTTTGTGGATAGTCGAATTTATAATAAATTATTCTTTACACCCCATGTGGCCCCACCTGCATCCCTTTTGTTCCTCTGCTATTATATTATGATGTTCAATATGTGCGTTGATTTTATTTTTGTTATTACTGATGTTAGTATTTTGTAAATTGTAGGGAGGCACGTGATTGGTCTGTATTGAGAAGGCGCTGATGTGTGTTTAGACTTAGGTAGCATGTAAGTTATTCCTGTTGCAATAAAATCGGGTATGTTTTATGTTCCTAATATTATATCTGCAAAATTTTTAGCTATGGGTTTGTGTAGTTTTGTTAACTTTTTAAACCAAAAATTTTGAATTCTGTCTATACCCGGTGACTTCCAATTATGAAATCTAACTGTAATATTTGTCAAAGTCAAAGTCAAAACGTTTATTTCAATTAGGCCATTAAACGGCACTTTTGAACGTCAGCATTTACAGTTCAGTAAAATAATAATATTACATTAATAAAGTGACTCGACTTCGGAAAGGTAGATTCTTATGGAGAAGAACGGACAAGAAACTCCATAGTTACTCTTTTCAAATAATGATTTACAAAATTTGGTATACAAAAATTAATTTAATATTATGTGAGGACGATACACCCAGAGTATGCTACTTATAAGAACAAAGTATTACCAGCAGAGGTTAACTTATTCATTTTCTAAATAATTTAGGTGAATGGTACTCACATATTTACAGATAATCTTAATAACCATTAATTAAACGAAAATAAAAACACAAAAAAGAAACAGTATTATAGGTACCTATCTATAAATTTAATTCATAAATCAACCAGTTTGATTTTGACTACACCCTTGATTGTCCTATGGAGCAGGACCAGCATGTTTCCAAGCATTCTTATCCTGAATGTAATCTTCTAATTTGTAATATGCTTGTTTACAAAGTGTACTTTTAACATAAGTTTTAAATTTTCCTTCATTTAGTTCTAATATGTCAGAAGGTATCTTATTGTAACATTTAACACAATACCCCATGAAAGAACTGTGGACTTTAGCTAATCTAAAAAATGGTTGATCTAATTTGTCTTTATTTCTAGTATTAAAATTATGTCTATCACTAATTTTACTAAAAAGATGACGATTTTTCCGCACATACATAATATTTTCATAAATGAATTGGCAAGGGACTGTCATAATATTAATCTTTTTAAAAAGTTCCCTAAGAGAATCACGGCGACGCAGATTATAAAGGGCTCTGACAGCTCTCTTTTGTAAAATAAATATGGATTCAATGTCAGCAGCCCGACCCCACAGCAAAATACCGTACGACATAATGCTGTGAAAGTAACTAAAGTAGACCAAACGTGCGGTTTCTACGTCTGTTAACTGTCTTATCTTTCTAACAGCATACGCGGCTGAGCTTAGACGACCCGCAAGAGATGTTATATGAGGCCCCCATTGTAATTTCTCGTCCAATGTGATACCTAGGAAAACCGTCTGATTAATGAACTCCAGTTTTTCTCCATTCAATATGATGTCACATTCGCTACTTTTAACATTTGGTAAAGAAAATCTAATACATTTAGTTTTTTTTTTATTTAAAACCAAGTTGTTTGCCGTAAACCAATTTTGGACCTGATGAATAGAGCTATTGACGTCGTCAAGATTTTGTGAACGTCGGTCTATTTTAAATATTAATGATGTGTCATCCGCAAATAACACCATCTTTGGTTGATTTTTAAGTAATTGGGGCAAATCATTTATGTAAACTAAAAAAAGGAATGGACCCAATATTGAACCCTGAGGAACGCCCATTGTCGTTTCCGACCCTATTGAGTTTACACCGTTTATCTGAACTTTAACCTGTCTGCCCATCAAGTATGAACTAAGTAAACCAAGGGCTCTATTCCTAATCCCATAGTGCTCAAGTTTCAACAAAAGCGTCTCATGGTTAACGCAGTCGAACGCTTTCGAGAGGTCGCAGAATATTCCAATGGCATCTTGCGACTCTTCCCAGGCGTTAAAAATGTTCTTTATTAGGGTGACACCGGCGTCAGTTGTACAACGCCCTTTGGTGAAACCGTACTGGTGTTCATGAAAGATGGAATTTTTATTAAAGTGACGTAACATCTGACTAAGCATTAACTTTTCAAACACTTTACTGAGAACTGGCAGAATTGACACCGGCCGATAATTGTTGGGTTCTTGAGAATCACCCGATTTGAACAATGGAACGACTTTACTGTGTTTCATGAGATCCGGAAATACTCCCTTGTCTACACTAGTGTTAAATATGACAGCTAAGTAGGGGGCAATAGTTTCAATGATAGATCTACAAACTTTTACAGATATTCCCCAAAGATCTTCTGTTGATTTAATTTTAAGATCTTTAAAAGCTTTTATAATGGCCTGGGGGTTTGTATGTTGAAACTTAAACTCCGATGGGCATACCTTTACATTCTTTCTAAGTAAGTCAGCAGCGAGCGTGGATGACGAGTTGAGAGCTTCTGTAGTTTTAAGAGGAATATTGGCAAAGAAGTTATCAAATTCCTGAGCTACCTCTGCGTCCGAGTTTATTTGGCCATGTACAGTATTTAAATTAAATTTAGTTTCACGCTGTTTCTTCCTACCTGTTTCGTTATTTATTATTTTCCAAGTAGTTTTTATTTTGTCGTCTGCTGATTTTATTTTATTGCTAATATGCAGAGCTTTTGCTGTTTTGCACACACTTTTATGTTTGTGAATATTTTGCAACAACCTTATGAAAACTTATATTATTCATATGCTGCTTCAGGCCATACAGTTCATATAGCTTTTCCCTGCTTATACGAATGCCTGGAGTTGCCCAATCGCTAAATAAGAACTTAGTGTAAATACTTTTAGATTTTAGAGGAAAAGTGTCATTAAATTGCGTGTTTAATATAGAAAAAAACTCGGCATAGAACTCATTAGGGTCGTCTATGTTATTAAAACTATGAGCACCTAGTTTACTAGCCAAAGTATTGTTTAGTTTTCCAAATTTTTATCTGTAATTGGTCTAAATTTTATTAGATTTTTTTGCAAAGCAATGTAAGTGCAAAACGTTATTGTTTGTCCGCTGTGATCAGATGGTAACTTATTTACAATTTCTTTATGTAAGTAATCACAATTACAAAATATATTGTCTATACAAGTTGAAGTAGAAGCTGTCACACGGGTTGGTTCAATAAAAACATTTGACAAATTAAATGAATTAAAAAGACTCAACAACCTGATAGTATTCGAGTTTGTTTCTAATAAGTTAATATTAAAGTCGCCACAAATAATGAGTTTTTTACTACTAGTACTTAATTTTTTTAACACCTCTTCCATTACAGTATCAAACACAGGTAGATTCTGGTAACTCGGAGGTCTATAGACACATACCACAACATGCTTATCAAGCTCAACACAAGACAATTCAATGGTGTGCTCAACCGACAGTTTAACAATATCCTTTCTTTCTTTTGATTTAATCGAAGTTTTAATTAAAATTAATGACCCACCATGAATCATGCGTTGTCGGCTAAAATGACTACCTACACAATAATTTTCATAATTAATGGAACTCACTTGGTGGTCTTTTAACCAATGTTCTGTTAGGCAAACTACATCAAACTTGGTTTTTTCTAAAAACATTTCTATCTCCAGTAATTTGGAAGAGCAACCTTGAATGTTTTGATTAAATAATTTTAAAGTGTATTGCCCTCCCTTGGGATCTTTACAATGAACAAAATTGCCAGAAGATACCTTGTTATTATTCACTAATAATAATTGGTTATTTGAAGGGGTAACTTCTGTTGTCTTGCAGTTTAGTTTAAAGAATTATCCGGAGTGATCCCCACAGCTACAATTGAGGAGTCTAAAATGTCTGTATGGGTTCCATCAGGAAGAGAATACTCTATCTGATTGGTTGAGGCCTCCAAGAATGTTGGTATTACAAGTGGGTCCTCCTTCGTACACAAGGAATCATAATAATTAGTCACTATGTTGTTAGTACAACTAGACAACACAGACTCGTCACTTATCCTAATATTTGTTATATTAGCTATAACGTCATTAATATTATATGCTATCAACATAGCAATCAAATGTCTACATCTACCAGACAGGGATAAAGCTCCCTGAGTTAACTTAAAACCACTAACAAACTTATTAGTGTCAAAATACAATAATTTGTCACTATGACGACATGTCAACAAGTGAATAACATTATTCAGCTTTAAAATATTATAATTTTGTTCATCTGAAAAAGTATCAGAGTAAGGAAAAGCACACAACATCAGCTTTCCTATGTTTAAATTAAGTAAGGAGTCAACACCATCCACTATGTCCTTTCTGGTAATACCAGTACTATTTCCTAACAGCAAAACCATTGAAGAATAATTATCTAGATTTGAATTTATAATTCTTTTAATCATTTGTTTAAAAGTTATATTATGATAACTATGATTGGTAAAACTATGGCTTAGGTAGTTGTGTAGTATTTTTCCAAAGCCAGAGCCCAATTCATCACAAAAAAATATAGTTTTTTTTCCCTGTGTAGGTATTGACACAGGTTTCTGCTGGAAGAGCCAGCATTGGTGGAGACAGGTCAAGTTGGGGCTGGGGAGATGATGGATGGTTGCCACAGCTGCATGAGAGATTATTAGTCAGGGACTCGTATCTTTCAGCATTGTACTTCACTAAGTCTAGTAATTCCCCGGCCTCAAACAAGCGCTCACTCAGTTGTTGTTGGGAACTCTCATATTTTCCATAAATATTTTTCAACAAATACTCCTTGTATAATAAATCATTTTGGAGGCACTGTGTATCGATATCATATTGTTCCCTACTTCTCTCTAGCTCTTCAGTACAAATATTTAATTTAATCTATTTGTTAGGCTGACTCGGTCCTTTCTAAGTGATATATTATATTTTAGGAGGTTATATTTTTGTATTGCTCTCCTAGACCGTTTAATTATTTCCTTAATTTTAACATATTTCTTTATTTTTTTATGACTTAAAACAATAGGACACAATGGTATGGTATCATCACCTGTCAAATCTATGGTTATGGCTGACTCACACACTAATTTTGGCTGAACACCTACCAACTCATTGAATAATATTGGTGTTAGCAAACTGTTCACTAACCTTAACAGACTCTGCGATAGAGAAAGGGCCTTATGGGCATCGCACAATTCTTGTTCGAGTTCTGAAACACGGTTTATTTCATCTATTGCACTTCATTTTGTTTCTTCTTCTGTTATCCAAATTGCTTTATCGTTGTGATGTACCTGGTCTTCCCATATGCTACACCAGAAGGTTTCTGCTGAAGGTGTTTCTATATCGTTCTCTGTTGTTGAATTGGTTTGTGGCTTTTAGAAATTCCTATAAAATACTTTTTCATTTGTAACAAAAATCGCATTATCATTTTTACGCTGCGGTGCCTTCATATATTTCCTGAGCCTATGGACTTTAAGTGCTAGTTTCTGCTTTAATGTGTCTAAATACTCTTCAGGTTTCTTATTATTACTTTCGTGTCTAGTGTGTGTGGGATTAATATTAAATATTGCTTCAACTCTTCTTACTACTTTGTGGGATTTACAGCCTTTAATATACTGTGTTAGTCTGCCACAGTCTGTCTTTTTCTAGCCTTTTCTGCCATGGTGGTTTGAAGTTGTTCCTAAGTCTTGTATTTCTGATGTGTTCCGTGATTTTAAAATTAAGTTCCTCAGCAATAACTACCGCTGTGCAATAAATGAGGGTGTGTATATCAATCAGTTGTGTGTCATCAGATATAAATTGCTCTAATATTTTTACATTAAATAAATTAACTAAACGGGAAAAGTTAGGGCTATATTTGAGTTTAGGTAGTTTTGGTCGAGCAGCTGGATCCATCCTAGAATATTGTGTGAGTAGTTCTAAATTTATCTAGTATTTTTTGTCCATATGTATCTGGTGCGCAGAGTGCGGGGCAGCGCCAACACCGTCCTGGCGATGATTGCCAACAGACTGGATTGCCCGTACATCCGGCAAAGCTGCAGTAGACATATTGTTACTTTGTGAGTGTTTGTTATTGTCTGTACCTATTTGTTATCCTGTCTGTACAAATGTTTATATGTCTGTGTGTTTTATGTATGAGTTATGTTTCTGTGTCCAAGGTATGTTTTTATATGTCTTTTAGAAAAATGTGTTTTGTTGATATGAGTCTTGTGGTACTTGAAATAAACAAAATTTTATATATTATTGGGTAGGGATCCACGGCAGCAATATCATTTTCCAATGTTATGGTTAAAGATTATTTTCAGATTATTTTCGTGTGTGTTTTGTGTGACAATGCTAGTGCTTCCATTATTTTCTTCCCGTATTAATTGTGTGCGTACTTCTTCTTTTAATTAATCTATTTCTTTTTGTGATATAAGTTTATTCCTTACTATGGTTCTTCTTTGGTCTGATATTCTTTGTTCAGACACCGTAATTTCGGGATATTTTCGCGTAAAAATTTCTTAAATGATAATCTTTTGTAATGTAGTAGTAGTCGTCTTTATTATTCTCTACTGTGTATTCATTTGCATGTTAAGGCAGAATGTACATGGATCCTATAATATAATTGAACAACTTATTTTTATGTACCTACATTCAAAGCAAATAAATAACTATTCTATTCTATTCTTGTTTCCGCCTGAAAAAAGACTATTTAGTACTTTGTTCAGGCGACCAAAGAAGCGCTCCTTCAACGATTGTTTCACGCCAGCAGCATTGATGCCCAACGCTTCCGACATACCCAAATACTTGTAAATTTCGGTTGAGCTGAGGGATCTAAGGTGTATGGAATCTGAGAGTTTGGTTCCCACGGATTCCATAAACTCCCCTCGCTTCACATGCATGACCGCACATTTGTCGACACCAAATTCCATACTGATGGCGCTACTGAAGGTTTCTGTTACCTTCAGTAGCTTCATCAGTTGCAAGTTGTTGGGGGCAAAGAGTTTCAAGTCATCCTGACCACCTCTTCTTAACCGATAGCCTTGGCCCGAACCTTCCGGCAGTGTACTGAGAGGGTTGAGGGCCAGACAAAACCACAGTGGACTCAGGCTGTCGCCCTGAAATATACCACGCTCGTTCCTTATCGCGTCGCTGTTCGCCTGGATTTGCCGACATCCTGGATAGTGAAGGACCGTCCTCCACTGCCCCATACACGACATCAGGAAGGTGCGTAGAACTGCATCAACTTTATACAGCTCCAGCACCCTCATGAGCCATGTATGTGGCATCGAGTCATAGGCCTTCTTGTAATCTATACAGCATGTCGACAGATCCCTTCGGGAACGACGAACCTGTTGGCTAGTGGCAACATCGATGAGGAGCATTATGGAATGCAATGTATTGAGTATTGAGGAGCAGCTCCTTAGTACCGCGGGACCCGTTCCTACATCCATTCTGAGAGGTAGACATTATTGAATTAGTTTCTATGTGACCATTAATCTTTGCTCTCAAAATGGATGTAAGAACTTTATAGACCGTCGGTAAACACGTGATCGGTCTATATTTGTTAGGCTCCGCGGTACTATCTGATTTATGGACCAGGTGGGTTATTCCTGTAGTTAGGAACTGGGGCAGCGACCCTGACTCTAAGGCAGACTGCAATTGAGATGCCAAGCGAGCGTGCGATCTTTTGAACCAGTTGATCCAAAAATTGTGCAGCCCGTCCGGCCCTGGAGATTTCCAGTTAGGCAACGGACGGACTGCACGAGCTACATCTTGGGGGCTGATGGTAATTGCCCGCATTTCTGGTATCGGATCGCACGCGCGCTCGACCTCCCGAGTCCAATCACCCTCGGTGTGACTGACAGGCACCGACCAGATGTTGCGCCAGAATGAACACATGACGTCATCATCCCGTAGGCGCATATCAGTCACACCTTGGTCCGGTCGCTCCCAAGTCCTATAAACCCACTTCTCATTGCTTTGGAATGTGCGATTCTGAGTGTATCGCTCCACTCGCCGCTTGTACCGACGTATACGGTTTGCCCATGCATAGATTTTCTGCTTCAGGAAGTCGATACGCTCTGTGACGCGGTTCAAATAATCCCGAGGACTAGTATCAGTCCCCGAGAACGCCCGCCTCACAAAGCGCATCACTTTACGGCGAGTGTTGCCCTCCCTGAAGCAGATAAGTTTGCCGATGAGTGCTCTAGCCTCACCGATACGACGCTCGATCCTGCACTGCCAAGCTGGTACAGGTATTATTATAATTTTGAGCAGTTTGTAATAGGTTAGTATGTGTTTCAGCGGCGGTACCCCATATTATGACTAGGTAGTCAATATGTGGCTTTACAAGGGAGAAGTAGATTGTATAGCGAACTTGACGTGGTAAGCAACGAACGATACCTCGTAGGGTAGGTACCCTACGAGGTATCGTTCGTTGCTTACCAAAAAATAAAATCAAAATTACAATCACTCACAGGTGTGAGTGATTGTAATTTTGATTTTATTTTTTGAATATGTGGAAGCCACGTTAGCTTAATCTAAAATTAGCCCTAAATATTTTTCTTGATCTACTTTGTTTATGACTTGGTTATTTATTTTTAACGGTGTATAATTATATGATGTAGTAATATGCGTGCAATATCAGCTCAATCGAAAACCGGGAAGTGTGTCAAATTTAACTTGCAAGATTTGATGACAGACAAACATCGGGACAGGTGAAACTAAATACAAGCTTGTAAGACTGGTTATTCTTATGTTATGAAACTCTCTATACAGGCTGTTTCAGAAGTTCGTGGCCATGTTGTCGACCGCTAAAAATAAAAGTAAAAAGTAAAAAAAAAACTATTTACAAGTCTGATGCAGTAGATAAAATAAATGCTAGCAACTGCATCAGACATCTATCTGTGTGGGTGTCACTGAACTCCTAAACGGCTAGACCGCTATTGATGATTTTTTGTATGAGTTTGGATTGGGAAGGTGGCGCTGCAATCAGGTTCTGGAATCCTTATTCTTTCGAAAAGCCAACGTTCGACGTGGCAAACTCAGTCCAGACTATAGATGTAAGGCCGATTTAAAACCAATTAAATAAGGCCGTTTAAAACGAAAAAAAAATAAAAAAAAAAACCATATTTTCGATTAGAAACGGTTGATGACTATGATTTTCTTAATTACAACTACATTTTCATGATTTTACCGTGGTAGGGATATAACTAGTTATATAGCTATACAAGTTTGCAACATTTAATAAATTGTAAGAACGTTAAGCGTTCGATCGACAGCATACGTGACTTGTGTGAATATGTCGACCATGCATGAAATATCGTACCTTAACTCCATCAGTGGCGATTTCAACTGTACTGGGACGGGACTGCACTACTGGGATGCTACGAGGAAGACCTTATGGTGGTGTGGCGCACTGGCGCTATTGTGGAGGAGGAGCGTCTACACAAACGTAACTGTGATTCCGAGTGATAACCCGCGTATAAGTACAATTAAAATAGTGATGCAAGAAAGATCAATGTTAGTGTTTAGCATTTATATGCCGACTGATGCGGTATGTAATTTGACAGATTTCACGGACGTCCTCAGTGCGGTGAGTGCTATCATTGATTCCAACAGTATTGAGTGCGTTTATATCCTGGGAGATTTTAATGCTCACCCAACAGAGCGTTTTTATGATGAGCTGATGGGTTTATGTAGTGAACATGACTGGTCCTGTATTGACACTGAACGTTTGGGTGTAGCATCAAATACGTACACGTTTATAAGTCAGGCTCACGGGTCGTCGAGGTGGCTTGACCACTGCTTGGTTACTAGGACGGCGGCTCAAACTGTTAATAGGGTGTTTGTTCAGTATGATGTTGTGTGGTCTGACCACTTTCCGTTAATCATTGAATGTAATTTGGATGTTATTGTACCAAAAAGATGTGTATCTAGTTAACATGTAACTAACAGGATTATGTGGGGGGAGCGGGACTTGGCGCAAATTAAATTGTACAATACTGAGTGTCATAAACGTCAGAGACTAATAGATTTTTCTATGCAACTCCGCTATTGTTGTGATCACAATTATGTGCACTGATTTAAATCATAGACATCTAATCGATAATTTGTATGGGCAAATCGTTGGGACTTTATGTGAATCATCGGTGGTTGGCCGAGATAGTAAGAAGCGCAAACGAAAAGTTGTTGTTGGATGGAATAGACATGTTGCCGACGCACACTAAAACGACGATAAACTTAAGTTATGGTCATACTACGGTAAGCCTACTTCTGGCTGTTATTATGAAGACATGTGCGTGCGTGTCGAAGCGGACATTTAAATCTCGGTTGAAATGGTGACAGGTCCAAGAGGATAAGATAAAAATGGATATCCTGGCATCAAGTCATTTGAATAAGGACTTTCCGAGGGTTTTGGAAAAACACAAACAAACTTAATCATAAGCGTAGTGTGCCTGTGTGCGTCGACGGTGTCACTGATGCGCAGGGAATATCTGAGCTGTTTAAAAGCTAAATTTGAGGTGAAGTCGTCGTTAGGGCCGTCGCAGGCGGTGATCAATGTTGCGACCAAAAGGGAATTAGGAATCAGGGTCACTGCCAGAGACTTTGCGTCTATCATACAGTCAATGTCAAGGGCCCTCACTCGACGCGTGTTTTGGCTTTACTGTACAATCTTTGTCTGAGTCATGCGTATCTACCCCCGGATATGTTAAAAACAGTTGTAGTGCCCGTAGCTAAAAATAAGACTGGTCTATTGACTGATAGGATTGACTGGACTATAGACCTATTTCACTAGCTACGGTTGCGCAATTAAATAAACATGTTAAATAACATGACAACCAGTTTGGGTTTAGGCCTGGGTTGTCTACCGATAGTGCTATATTGGGCTTTAAGCACGCTGTGGAGTACTACACACGCCTTAGCACCGCGGTTTACGCCTGTTTCCTCGACCTATCGAGTGCTTTTGATATGGTTTCGTACGACACTCTATGGAAAAAACTTAATCAATGCGAAGCTACCACCTGAGATCATAAATATTTTTTAGTTTTGGTAAAGGAATCAGGTCAACTGTGTAAGGTGGGACGGAGCATTCTCGAGTCCATATGGTCTTGAGTCAGGTGTGAGGCAGGGGGGTCTGAGTTTTCCTACATTCTTTAACCTGTACATGGACCAGGTGGTTGGGGAGCTGAGTAGCACCAGAGTCGGATGTTATATTGATGGCATATATGTGTCAACAACATTAGCTATGCAGATGACATGGTGCTGCTCAGTGCTTCAGTCTGTGGTTTGAGGAAACTGGTGAGTGTGTGTGAGAGGTACGCCAGTGCTCATGGCCTGTTGTACAACGTGCCAAAGAGTGTCGTGATGGTGTTTGGGGCTGGTGGAAAATGTCCAGAAGCGGTACCTCCAATAAGGATGAATGGTGTACCGTTAACGACAGTGCACACAATCAATTACCTTGGGCATGTCTTTACCGCTAGCCTTAAGGACGATGACTATATTGACAGAGAGCGGAGTGCGCTGTCGGTCAGAGCGAATATGATTGCCCGCAGGTTTAAGCGTGCTTCTACGGAGGTTAAAAAAACTCTTTTTAGAACCTTCTGTTCTTCATTCTACACCTGTAGCCTGTGGGTACATTTTATGCAGAGATCGTACAGTGCCCTTCGCATACAGTACAATAGTGCTTTCAGGGTGTTGATGGGGGCTGCCTTGCTTCTGCAGCGCATCAGGGATGTTTGCGGAAATGCTTCCCCGGCGCTTTTCAGTCTGTACGTCAATAATCTGATTGAGGAGCTCAGCAGCACTGGTATTGGATGCTCTATTGACGGTGAGAGTATTAATAGTATAAGTTACGCAGACGATATGGTGCTGCTGAGTCCCTCAATTGATGGACTCAGACGATTGCTTGACATATGCGAGAGATCGCCACATCTCATGGTTTGTTGTACAATGTACGAAAGAGTGAGCTAATGGTGTTTAGGGTAGGTACAAAAAAACCTAAGACAGTTCCTCTGGTACACCTTTATGGTGTGCCACTGAATAGAGTGTCGCAGTTTAAGTACCTTGGTCATATAATGAAAACGAGGACTTGAATGATGACAGTGACATGGAAAGGGAGCGAAGAGCTTTGTCGATCCGATGCAATATGCTGGCCCGTAGGTTTGCGCGATGTACTAGAGAAGTGAAACTCACTCTGTTCAAGGCGTTTTGCCAGTCCTTCTACACGTGCAGCCTGTGGGTTAGGCATACGCAGAGGGCCTACAACGTTCTTCGCATAGTTTAATAATGATTTTAGGGTGCTGTTGGGGCTGCCGCGTTTCTGTAGCGCATCGGGCATGTTTGCTGAAGCACAGACGGACAGCTTTCAAGCTATTATGCGAAAAAGAACAGCATCTCTGATGCAAAGGATTCGGGGCAGCACCAACAGCATTCTAAAGGTGATAGTGAACAAGCCTGATTGCCCGATCCTGGAGCACTGGACCCGTATGCACAGCTGCAGGTCTGGTGCGGCGGGAGGCGGAATTTGCAACAGGTTTTTTTGAATTAGCTGAATGGTTTTGTTATTTTGTATTTTTTTTTGTTATGATAAGATGTGCTACTAACTTAGTTATATAAGTTTTACTAACAAAAATATTAATCACGTGTGTTCGATTTAAATAAATATTATTATTATTATTATTATTGCGCGAGGCAGCGACGCAGAGCTACAACTCTTCGTAACGAAAAATTATCTGCCAACCTTACGATTGAGACTAGTTAAGCGCGCGGTAGAAAACGCGCGAAGTTTTAAGTTTATGTTCTTATCAATTCGTACTAATATGTTCAATGCTGTTAAAGGTGTTGTTTTTATATTGGTAGGCTCTCGTTTGAAATAAAGCCGGCGAATTCTTCATAGACGCCGGCATTTTGGCGTCTATTAAGAATTCGCAACTGGTCATATTAGGGCACCAGAATTGGTAGTTTTCGAGAAAATCGACTTTGAAGGTGGTCCGGCGGTAGTCACGCTCCGTTCAGCAGGACCACTATGAGCGCTGGAAAAAGGGGGCATGCTATAGCTATTCTAAGTATACAAATAATTAGTACACTTAAATGTGATTCATTTCGTAAAAAAATCAGAACAGGTTTGTATTTACCGAGAAATCAACGATGATTACTTTCGCGCACTCGTTCAGCAGGACCACGACTTTCAATGTTGATTCCAAGTTTGAGGAGCTTGTCGCTTTCCTCAAACCTACATAGAAACATTTGTACCCTGCAAGATAAAATTAGTACCCAAAATTCAAAATTAGTACTCCAGTAGTTAACTAGACATACCATACCATTGGTGGGATGGCGGTAGTCACGGTGTTAAATTTTAATATCAAGATTTCCTTATTAAAAACTCCGTGATTTTTTCCCAAATTAATACTCATAAAGAACTCATAAGTAGTACTCATAAAGAAATTATAGTGACCAAATATTCAGATCACTGAGTGATCAGAATTCAAAATATAAGAGAAATTAGCTAGAGGAATTAGTTATACTTAAATGACGAATTAAATTAGAATTATAATTATTAATTTAAGCATCTGACGAATTTAATTCAATTTTTTTTTTCATTACTTTTCATTCATATTTACAATTATTAAATTTGACATTTTTTAATTTTTTGTTTACAATTATGAAATTTAACATTGACATTTTACGAATTTGACATTTTTTATTATTTTGACATTTATTTAATTATTTTGATTAATTAATATTTAATTGTTAAATTTAAATTCTAATTTAATACCATAGTGTTGCATGATTAATAAATGTTTCCGGTAAATTTTAATTTGTAATCCTCAGCTAGTTTCATAAGCTAATCCATATTTGTACGCCTCCTGGCATAACATAGCGCTCTTCATCAAACATAAGACCTGCATTTCTTCACCTATGTTAACAAATAAATACATTATTATTATTATTATTA
>NDFZ01004639.1:81016-91558 GCA_002192655.3 Mamestra configurata | reverse complement strand
ACTGCAGGCTCTGCGGCAGTGTTGCCAGATTACGATTTTTCGCCATTTAGACTACTCGGGAGAGTCCGACACCTTTTTTTTTTGTTTAATTAAAGAAAGTGTATCAAAAGTATATGTTTCATAGGTATCGAAACCCATGGATGTAGCCCAGTGACAGACAGACCGACAGGGCTCGGCAGTGGTCAGCGGTACGCGGTACTCACCCGACGGTCTCGCCGCGCTGCAGCCGCGTCCACACCCCGTGCGGCCCGCGGTAGTCGGGGATGTCGGCGGCGGTGCTGATGCCGGCGCCCGTGTATACCTGTTTATTATTCAGTATATTACGTACTGGCCGAAAAGATAGCAACTCGGTTACACATTGTATCTGCAATGCCTGTAGGCAGTGCCGGATTAGCCACGTAGCAAGAGCTGTGGCAAGAGTCAACAAATGCTACGTGCCCCGCGCAATGGGGGGGCCGCGCGCTTCAATTTATAAGAACGTCACCGAAAACCTGCGCCATGGCGAGTCCAACCTCCTACCTACTGACTGAGCGACAGCCGTTTTGCGAGGATGTGACGCATATTTCCCCAACTTGAGTAAGTTGTCTAATTTTGTTTATTTTTCAAACCTACTTCGCGCAAATAAAGTATTTTTCTTTCAAACTACCGTAATATCAAGCAAGCAGCCCCGGACCCGGTTCATATACAGGATGTTTTTTTTAAAGTGTGCGTGGATGGCCATATACGAATCTTTGAGGAATATCGAAAAACATCGAAAGGAATCTCGAGCCCGATTTTGTTGACAACTAAAACTGCATCATTGGATTATTGAAAAATCGGTTTTCCTAGCCCTAGATCAAAATTAGCTTTAATATTATAAAATTAACTTTCCTTTTAGTTTGTGATATGATATTACCTACTTCTCAGAATTTGATCGTTAGTAGCGACACTTTCGGATGGTGTAATAATACAGGATGTTTTTTTCGAGACTCTTTAAGGGTAGGTCAGCCCATATATAATGCCCAAAAAAAAACAACTCGCCACATTATTCAGGGTTGAAATCACGATACTGACAATGCGAATTTTCGTCCACTTCAAAAACTTATGATTTCAAAACTCACCAGATTATTTAAGATTTTAAGAAAGATTCAAATTACGATATTCTGACGATGCAAATAGAAGATAGATACGGTCGTCGGTCACCTCAAATATCTTTCCAAGGGAGTTTTAGTTACAAAACACGTCACTTGCAAGATATCCAATGTGAACTTTAATAAGGCCCTATTTCATGTGACTCGCATCGCATGTTTATACATATATTTAATAAGGTAACTAAAGGTTTGCAATCTGCGGAAGACTTTAAATTATACTCATTTAATACTAGTTTCAATACGTGATTTACCAAATGTTATTAACTTTAAGCAAGCCTCTACATGTTTTTCTAATCGGTCATGCTTTTTTGCTGAGGAATGTAAATTATGCAAATCTATAAATCCCTCACTCCAGTTACTAGAAGTATTGAACAAAATGCATGGAAAACAAAATAATGTATATGTGTACACAACCACAAAGCCAGTTATATGTTTCATAACTCTGAGGATTGAAATGACGAGTACGAGATGAATATCGTATTTTTGGACTAATTATCGTCTGTATTTGGACTAAATACCTTTAGACACAACTTGAATGTTATCATTACGATAGCTGTGAAAACTTACTGCTTTTAATATCTAACAAACACACATTGTCAGCACAAACTTCACAATCTAGGACCATTTTTAAGTAAACAAACAAATAACCTTTAATATTTACACTACTTTGTGTTTCAAAACGAATTACTTATAACTCACTATGATATAATCAAAGCAAAAGTAATTAAAAAGTACAAAACAATCACCTTTAAAAGATTCGCTTCTCTAAAAAATATCATTTAATATGTCTCGATAAAATTAAATTGCCATCATTCCGCTGATTCTACCGATGCTCTGAAAAAATTAAGGTTACGCTCTTTAAGGCATACTGTCAGAGCACCTACACTGGGAATCTGTGGATCAATCACACCAAAAGGTCGTTGGACAACCTGCGTATCCAGTACAATAATATCTTTAGGATGATGTTGGGGCTGCCTCGTTTCTGTAGTGCATCGGGGATGTTCACGCTATATCACACTGATGGCTTTCATGCCGTCATTCGCAAAAAAACGGCATCCCTGATCTACAGAATGCGTGGCAGCCGCAATAAAATCCTTACGACTGTAGCGGACATGATCTCTTCCCCATTGTGGAGGTCCTTGTTTCGCAGAGTCATTTAATTTTAAGTTTATTTTTCTATTTTTGTATAATTTCCCATGTACCTACATATGGATTTAAATTGTCCGAAATAAAGAATATTTTATTTTATTTATTTATTGTCCTATCGTCATATTTAAGAATGGTATTTAACATAATTTGCCGGATTATACTAAAAATCTATACTGGCAGTAACACACGGGGTTGCCGATACTATATACTTATTTTCCTAATTGAGGAGAAAAATTAAATTCCTGTAGTTTTTAATTATTTTTATAGGGCTATTCTTTAAAAAATAAAATTTCTTCTGAAATGTATAAATTGGACAATACTACCCTTTTTTTTAACTGTCTATTAGTTATTAAGGAAATTGTCGTTGCTGTGGGTAACTGTTTGTAAAATTGGCAACACAAACTGCTAAGCGCTTCTCTTTCATTAATTCATACTTTGTGGCGTAGCCAATCGCGACACGCAGTAGCCGGCTCCTTCGGGCCTAAGAAACGCCCATATTTATAAATGTGTGCCGTTCATACACACGAAAATATGAACACACATGCATAAATTTATGAATGACTTGTAGGCTATGCTAAGTTCTGCCTAGCGCAGCACTAGTTATAAGTTATTTAATTTTTTTTGTTTTGTTTTATTACATATTTGTAATAAATGCATTTGTTTTATTAGTCCGTTGTTGTGGTAGGGTAGGTTTTGCCTGTTTGTCTACAGGGTAAGCACGCCCATGTAGATAATGGTACGGACCCCTACGTGTGCGAGTCCGACTCACACTTGGACAGTTTTTTTAACCTATATTGATTCTTAATTTTTCGTTAATATTGGTAGGTTTGTTAGTAATAAAAGAAATTATGAATAAACGTCGGTTACATTTTAATCTAACTCTCATGCTCAACCCAACAGACTGAAACGAGTCTCAAGTCTGAAGAAAAAGGGCAGGCGTAAATAAAATGCGAAGCCGCAAAGCCGATAGTATTTTGATAAAGTTGCTATACGAAATAGTGTACACTGCGCCCGCGCGCACAATCGAATTGGGTCCTCTGCACCGAGCTAGTCTATGAACGCACACTAATCCAAAAGTTCGTAAATATTTGCACTAACACACTCATGGGAGCGGAGCAGCGAGCGCCGCAGCCTCCCCGTCTGAATGCTAACGCACGACTGCCGCCTGCGCCCGCATAGAGACTCGCTGAGATTTTAAAATATGGGAGTCTCAATATTAAACATTTTCTTTGCAAAATATTGATTGATTTACATGAGCAATGTTCATATTGTAGGACATTTAACCATCAATTTTTCTATGTAAAAATATGTTTAAACTATTTAATGGAAGGAGTAGGCAAAATAAGCGAAAAAAATAGCGTTTTATGAAATATTTTTTCACGGCAAAACTATTTGTCTTACGATTAAAAAATGTTCATATTGTTGTAAGTACATAAATATACAGTAAATATATATTTGTTAACAATCTTTTGACCCAGCCGTTAATGAAGAGTAGGTTTTAGAAAGTTACCCCTTTACAGCTGTAAAGCGCTGGTAGGCCCTTAATAACAACTAACAACGTACTATTTAGTCGCGGTGAATGAGTTAACTCACTATATTAATCATTATTTATTTAGGTTTCTGTGGGTATAATAATATAGTTAAATCATAAAGTTTTACGAGTTCAGTGAACGAGACGAACATAATATAGAACTAGTCAATAGCGTGATTATCCGACTAGTTTTTAAAACATGAAAAACTATAACATGGCGTGAGATTCTCTTCTTCATCTATTTTAGTTACTTTCACAGCATTATGTCGTACGGTATTTTGCTGTAGGGTCGTGCTGCTGACATTGAATCTGTATTTATTTTGCAAAAGCGTGCTGTTAGAGCCATTTATAATCTTCGCCGCCGCGATTCTCTTAGGGAACTTTTAAAAAAGATTAATATTATGACAGTACCTTGTCAATTCATTTATGAGAATATTATGTATGTAAGAAAAAATCGACATCTCTTTAGCAAAATTAGTGATAGACATCATTTTAATACTAGAAATAGAAATAAATTAGATCAAACATTTTATAGATTAGCCAAAGTACGAACATCTTTCATGGGGTACTGTGTTAAATGTGACATATCTTGTGACATATTAGAACTAAATGAAAGAATATTTAAAACTTATATTATAACCACACTTTGTAAACAAGCATATAACATACTAGACGATTACATTAAAGACGAGAATGCTTGGAAACATGCTGGTCCTGCTCCATAGGACGATCGAGGGTGTAGTAGAAAAAGTCAAACTTGTTGATTTATTTACTACATATATACTGGTGTACTTTCCGTTTTTTTTATATGTAATTTAACTCACACACTGATCTATTGTTGTTAATGATATTGTAAATATGTGAGTACCGTGTCCCTTGCTAGCAAACTTAATTTTAACTCTGCTGGTATTGCTTTGTTGTTCCTATTAGTATATAAGTGTGTGCTGTACATTAGTGTAATGTTGGGTGCATTGTGCCCACATAATATAATCAATTGATCAATGTACCTATGTATACAAAATATTGTAAAACTTATATTTGAAAAGAGTATCTATGGAGTTTCTTGTCCGTTCTTCTCCATAAGAATCTACTTTTTGCAAATGGACAACTAGAGTCACTTATATTTTAATTTTAAACTGTAAATTTGACGTTCAAAAGTGCCTTTTCTTGGTCTTGTTGAAATAAATGAATTGACTTTGACTTTGATTCGAATCCGCGAGTCACTACGCATGAACGTCTTTACCCTAATACAGTAACCAGTTAGCCATCATACCAAACGGTAGTGAGAATTATAAACAAAATCATTTGCAAAGGAATGTGAGCGTGTGTCTATAGTTTCGAAGTTACTTATTAAAAGAAGGTCGTAAATTAAACCGAAGTGTCAAACTATTGCTTTGTGAGATTGCTACTGCACTTTTGTTTTGACAAGTTATAAAGTAGTTATAGAGTGCCAGAGGCGGGGAATTCAAATGTATTATTTAGCAAATTAGAGTAACTACTAATATTACTTACAAGAAGAAATTGTAGGAATGTTATAATAGCAGGCGATATAAATATTGACGTATTGAAAAATAATAATATGACTTCCGAATTAAAATATCTCTTAACAAGTTTTAACATTACATTAGCATTAGAAAAAACAACCAGGATGCAAAGCCAGACCTGGATTGATCCTGGTTGAATCCATGGCCCGGAGCGAGGAGGCTTGGGAAGCGGTCACCTCCTTCTGCGAAGCAGTAATGCTAGCGAAGGAGGAGGCGGGCCGCACGAGGGAAAGGCAAGGCTTCGCCCCAACCGCCGCTACAGAAGACGCCCCGGGCGTCGGGAGTCGCAGGGCGATCCCCGGCCACCGTAAGCGCGGGCCTGCGGACGACGAGCGTTGGGTGGCTCGCTGTTCGATTACCACCAGGCCCGTNTGCCCTGATACAAGAGCCGTGGATCAGAAATGACAGGATATGCGGCCTTGGAAACATCGGAGGTAAACTAACACTCAATACAAGTAACACCAATAAACCACGAACCTGCATATTCACACCTAAAGACGTACCTATTACGCCACTAACTCAATTCTGTTCCAGAGACCTGACAGTGATCAGGCTTCAAACCGACAATAATATCCCGGAGCTTGTACTAGCCTCGGCGTACATGCCAGGCGACGACGAGAACTGCCCACCTAAAGAGATGACTGATTTGGTCCAACACTGCGAGAACGCCAACCTGGACCTCATCATCTGCACCGACTCAAACGCTCATCACCCACTCTGGGGCAGTGAAGTATCGAACACCAGAGGTGAGGCACTATCCACATATCTTTTCTCGACTAACCTTAACATCGTAAACCACGGCTCTGAACCCACTTGGGTCACTGCTAGGGGACAAACGATCATAGACCTAACGCTGGCCACAGATAATGCGACAAAAATCATCTCTAATTGGCGCGTGTCCGACGAACCCTCTTGCTCTGACCACAGGAGAATTCGTTTCACACTAGTAGCCAACACAAAAAAGCCCGCACCCAAGCGAAATCCGCGCCGAACAAATATACCTCAATTTAAACGCCTCCTAGCTTCTCTGCTAAATGGGCACCAGCTGCACCAAGCTCCAATCACAGACCCCACAGAACTAGAAAACACGGTAACAAAACTAACCGATTACATAACCGAAGCATATCACACGTGCTGTAAACTAACAGCATCACACACCAAGGGTAAGGGTAACCCCTGGTGGAACACAGAACTTAAAAAACTCAGAAGTACACTTCGCAAACAGTTCAATAGAGCAAAGAACACTAGACTCCCTGTAGACTGGGAAACGTACAAAAAAACCCAACACACATTTAAGAAACAAATCAGAACCGCCAGGAAAACTGCTTGGCGGAAATTCTGTGAATCCATAGAATCAAACAACGAAGCCGCCCGAGTAAGGAAAATCCTATCAACTGAACAGGACCGCACCCTCGGCGCACTAAAGAAACCAGATAATTCATACACACAAACAGACCAAGAAACCAGCAGAGTTCTTCTGGAAACGCACTTCCCAGACTGTAATCTTCTTGAGGACAGAGTGTGGGCAGGCGAATCAGGACGAACCCCTGCTGACCAAATACACAAAGATATTTAAAAAAAAAGCTTTTACTTTATATTTTTTCCAAAATATTCGAGAAATATATTTATAATGAGCTGTACACATTCTTAGAAAAACAAAAGATTCTTTGCAACGAACAAAAAGGCTTCCGGAAGAACACGACAAAAAACATGGCTATTTATGACTTTTTAAATAAAATTATGACAATATTGATAATAAGACACCTGTCTGTGCTGAGTACTCTGATATGACGCAAGCATTTGATTGCGTTGACCAGACTATCTAAAGAAACCCTGCATTTCTTACCTGCATTTAGTAAAATATTTGAAAAGTTAATACTCAAGCAGTTGTCAAAACATTTAAATTTAAATAGACTACTCCATAATAAACAGTTTGGCTTTACAAAAGGACGTTCGACTACAGATACGGGTGTTGCTCTCCTAAAACACATATTTAACGCATGGGAGAACTCGCAAAATGCAATTGGAGTTTTCTGTGATCTCACCAAAGCCTTTGAGCGTACACCGCGTACCGCGTACATCGCGACACGCTTTTGCGCAAACTACGTCGTTACGGTCTCCAAAGCGAAGCTCTTAACGTAATTGATTCATATTTACATAATAGGTTTCAATGTGTGGACGTCAATGGTGTGAAGTCTTCCGGGCTACCAGTTCATTTAGAAGTGCCTCAAGGCTCTATACTAGGCCAATTCTTATTTCTGGTGTATATAAACGATTTGCAATTTTTCTTAAAGGGTATCTGTGACTTAGTGTTGTTTGCAGATGATACCTCTCTTATTTTTAAAGTAGATAGGAATAGACGAGATTTTGATAACGTAAAGAGCGCTCTTTCTATGGTTACAGATTGGTTACGACAAATAATCTAGTTCTGAATGCAAAGAAAACGAAATGTATAAAGTTAGAATGCCCAATTTTAGAAATCTGGAGCCCAATGTCATCTTAAATAAAGAAGTGCTTGAAACTGTGGACTCGGCAGTATTTTTGGGCATAACTGTTGATTCAAAATTTCAATGGGGTCCTCACATATCAAGCCTATCAGGAAGGCTCAACTCTGCCACATATCGGCATATGCTGAGCTCGACACACAACAGGAAACTTAGACAATACACTGACGTTGACACAGCTCGGTAAGTCTATTTCAATTATTTTCATAGCGTAATGCCCTACGGTATCCTGCTGTGGGGAAAGGCTGCTGACATACAGAATACATTTGTCTTGCAAAAGCGTGCTGTACGTGAAATATATATCAGCTAGGGTCAAGGGTTTCATTAAGGTAACTTTTTAAAGAGATTGGAATTCTCACGGTGGCATCTCAATTCTTTTTTGCAATCATTTTATATATTTGACAAAATATACATTCATATACCAAAACCGGCGATATCAGTGACGGTGGGAAGGAGCAGAGAAGGTTTGTGCTTGTTTGTGCCGTAAGATCCAGGGCTTGTTTGTGGGGCTCGTAATCCGCTTTTCCAATAAACTACCCCTTTATTTTCTTGCCTTTTAATGCATTTAAAACCAAAGTTAAATCTAACCTTTGTTCTAAGGCATACTATTCTATCAATGACTATTTAGATAATAAGAATTATTGGTCGCAGTGTTGAACGCAAGATATTTGTTATACTTAATGTTCTTTCTATATGATTTAGCTTATGACAGGTTATATGAGTTCATACATTTTTTTTTGTCCGACCGTATTGATCAGTTATCTTTTACAATTTCATATTTTTTAATAATCTACTCGTTACAACTGTCTTTATGTATGAGTTGTATTGCAACAAAATAAATATGATGAACTACTGTTGTCCTATAGCTGTTTAATATTACCTGAACAACCGGCAGCAAGTTCGTCATTTATTTATTTATTTATAATGTTAACACGGTTTGTAGACCAATTACATTAACACACAAAGTACACAAAATGTAAGCATTAAAAAAAAAATTAAAAAACATTAAGCAAAAAAAAAGAAAAAAACATATAAGTATATATAAATACACTTCTCATCAAAAAAATCGAAACACCTCGCAGTTTATGATTTGATAAGGATTATCAGAAAAATGTGTATATTTAGGAATAAATGTAAAATGTCATTTAATAGTGAGTAGTATGAAGTTTTTAAATCCTAATGTTAATGTTCTAAATTCAAATTAAGTCTTCATAGGTTTCGTATTTTGTATAATGAGTAATTTTTACCCTGTATGGAATATGAAGGAAATGGGTAAAACAACACGCGTAAATGAAAAAAAATGTAAGAAACGTTTATTTAATAACTTGTATTCCCTCCGCGAGCTCTTATTACTGCTTCCATACGGTTCTTCATCGATCGGATGAGAGTCACGATCACATGTTGTGGTATATTATCCCATTCCTCTTGGATTGCATTTTGCAGCTGGCTAAGTGTTTCTGGGGCTGGATCTCTTGCTCGAATTCGTCTCTTTAATTCATCCCATAGATGTTCAATGGGATTCATGTCCGGGCTTCTTGCTGGCCATACCATAATGGAGATACCGACTTCGGTAAGATAATCTCGTACGACGCCCGCGGTGTGAGCTCTAGCATTGTCGTGCATGAATATGAAGTCGTTGCCAATAAAATGTGCATAGGGCATCACATGAGGTTCAAGACACTGTTCGATGTACCGATGAGAGTTTAGTGCAGGCAGCCGTGGCCCAGATACAAAGGCAAGTTCTGTCTTACCGTCGGCGCTGATTCCTCCCCAAACCGTCCACGAACCGCCACCATAGCTGACCTTTTCTTCAATGCAGCATTGTGCAAAGCGTTCTCCATCTCTTCTGTAGACCTTGTTCCTTCCGTCGTTACCATACAGCATAATTTTACACTCATCAGAAAACAGTACTTTGCTCCACTGAAGGTATGACCAAGTTAGGTGCTCGCGTGCAAAGTTAAGGCGCGCTCTTCGATGGTCTGCAGTTAATTTCGGCCCATTCGCTGGCTTATGCGGTGCCAATCCGCGTTCCTTCAACCTTCTTCTTATTGTAGAGTCACTTACAGCTACTCTTCGTACAACGCGAAGCTGCTGCTGCAGTTGAAAAGCGTTAAGGCGTCGATTTCGTAAAGAGGTTGTTACAATAAATCGATCATCTCGCTCAGAAGTGACCCGATTCCTGCCAGATCCTGAACGGCGCGTGAACGAACCAGTCTCCCGATAGCGTTTGTAGACTCTATGAACAGATGATAAGCTTAGATGCAATCTTGCAGCCACAACACGCTGACTAAGTCCAGAATCCAGCAATGCCACCACTTGGGCGGCTTCTGCGGGCGAAGTATCCATATGTTTTAGAAAAAAAAGTTTTTTCAGACGTCCCAAAGTCACAGTAAATGAAATAAGAAACAAAAAGTTTAAAGACAAGCGCTAATTTTAGTTTTTAAACGAGAAACGTACTCCAACCCTAAATACACATTTGTCTCAAAACAGTGATTAATTTCATTTATAGGATAAACAAATGAAATTCTAATTTCGAATTTTGATTTTTTTCTTCTTACTGTAATGACCAAACTGCCAGCTACACAATAATGTTTTTTTTTTCATGGAATTAATTCTCTTTTGTAAAAAATTAGGACAAAAACAATAAAAACGAAAGTGTTTCGATTTTTTTGATGAGAAGTGTA
>NDFZ01004639.1:63216-80550 GCA_002192655.3 Mamestra configurata | reverse complement strand
TATATAAATATTTATAAATTTACGTACTTTCACAGAAGCAAAGACAAGCGCACAAAACAGTTTTGAGCTGATCTGCAAATAGGTCACAGTTCGGGTTAGCTTCCATGACGTCATTAAGCGCAGCCAGAGTGCGAGGAACAGGGGATGAGGCGCGAGCCATTGTTCGAGTTGTGGGCACGGCCAATAGACGGTGTTTTCGACCACGGATATAGTTGCTTGGAACGTAGAGACGAATCAGCTCATTATGAAGATCAGGGGCATCTGTTATCCCACGACATATTTTAAGCATAATGTACAGCTGGTCATAGGCTCTCCTAGTTTGTAACATATGAAACCCTAGAGATCCTACGAGAAATTTTGTTGGATATAAAAATGGATAATATCCATAACGAAATTTATAGAGAAATCTAAGAAATGCTTTTTGAACCTTCTCTAATAAAAGTGCATAACTAGCCTCATGCGGGTTCCAGACACAAGAGCTAGCCTCCAACTTGCTTCTGACAAGCGTACTGTATAATAGCTGTACGACGTGCGCATTTTGAAAGTCACGCGTGTTTCGAAGAACAAACCCCAGTCGTTTGAATGACTCTTTAGCAACAGTTGAAATGTGGTCATGAAATGTCAACTTCCGGTCGAATACGACACCCAAGTCTTTTACAGTGTTCGATCTTGTAATAACAGTGCCATTTAATTTGTATTCAAAATAAATTGGACGCCGCATTCGACCAAAAGTCATTACATAGCATTTAGAGGAATTGAATGCCATTTTATTGGTAACTCCCCACTCGCAAATGGCATCTATGTCTTTCTGAATGGCCTCACAATCTGATAAGGTATTGACACGAGCGTACAGTTTTATGTCATCTGCATAAAGAAGGCATTTTGAATGTTTGAGAACAGAAGGCAGGTCGTTAATCATCAGGAGAAATAATAAAGGTCCAAGGATTGAGCCCTGACTAACGCCAGAACGAGTGTGATAGGCGCTCGATTCGTAAATACCAAGCCGCACAAACTGCTGGCGATCCCGGAGATAATCAGCTAGAAGTCATGCTCCCCTAGATGTCACTGCTTGCGAAAGCGTCGGGGTCGGGTTAACTCCTTCCCTCAAACATGGCGAGGGCGGTAATGGCTGATCTTTGCGTTATGGTCGTGAACGGGTGCTGCTTGTGGTGACTGATCGTCTTGCTGGTCATAGTATTTTTTATTATTGTTGTTATAACGTTAACTACTGTTTATTATTACTATTAGTTGGCTCTAGTTCATCACTTGTGGCTCCAATCACAATCCTATTAGATTATACTATTGCACGTGTAAGCGGGCACACCATTTATGCCTGGAGGCATAATTAGTTTGGTTTACTTGTTAATGCTTGAGTTCGTCTTTTTCTGATGGCTTAATGGAGTGCTAGCTAACAAGTGTCAATTAATTTCATTTCATTTGATTTACAGATTGAATTTTTATTTTTCTGTGTCATGTGTTGTAAAATACTTTCCACACTACTATATAAATTCTAGTTTTTAAAACCTTACAGACAGATGTGTTGCTGGGGAGTTTGTTGCGCCACTTCTTCTTCCCAGTTAAAACACTAGAAAGTGGTGACGGGCGGGCGTTTTGGAGGACTGTCTTTATGTAGAACTTTGAAGTTCAAAAAGCGCTGGCACTCAGCCTAATTTGAATAAATGACTTTTGATTTTGATACAAACTTGACTCTTATGGACTTATTAAGCCCTTTCCTTTCAAAAAGAAAACAATTTACAGCTATAAAAAACTTAAAGACTAAAGAAGAAGTAACATACCTGTCTAAAGAACGCACTGCATACTTTTGTGTACCACAGGGCAGTGTATTGGGTCCTCTACTGTTTCTTTTTATATTTAACAACCTGCCCAAAGCTAAGACTTCCCAATAACACTCTTTGCTGACGATAGTACGATAATAATAGCATGTGATAAACCAGCGCGGCTACTCTCTAAACCCGAAGTCCGTAGTTTCGGGCTTAGTTGCGGGCGTATTCTACTTCGTATCACCTACGGACTTACGATTAGTTCCGAACCCGAACTAAGAATGAATGACAACACGATTTGACAGTAACTGTCAAATCGTGCTGTCATGAATACTTAGTGGTTAGGTGATACCGACTAGAATACGTCCGCAACTAAGCGAGTAGTAGTAAACATAGAGAGTAGACCCCCTGAATCGTATGAAACTGATGTCAATAACGCGAAAACTGCAATAATCTCTTGGCTTAATAATAACAATATCAAAATGATCTATGAAATATTAGCAAAACACAGATAATGTACGTTGGTCATAAACAACCTAGTTTGAAAATGGAGGTCCAATACTAGAATATCTAAATTAACGATGTAGATAGTGTAACATTTCTAGGTTTGATCATTGACAGGCAGCTCAATTGGAACAGATGCTCTGCTTACAGCTGACCATGGTCTTGTAACATCTGTATTAAGATATGGTATTTTATTCTGGGGAGACTCTACAAACAGTTAAACCGCTTTTAAAGCGCAAAAGCGATCCATCAGAGCCATGTTCAGACTACAAATAACGGACAGCTGTGAACATTTTTTCAAAAAATGCAAAATTTAAACACTTCCGTCTTTATATATTTATGAAACTGCCTTATTTGTTAAGCTGACTTCGCACCTTTTTCCCAATTTATCAGATACAGTTAAACGTAACAGGCGGAATGATATGCTACGCGTACGTACAGCCAGAACAACTTTAATGCGGAAGAGCATAATTATTCTGTTCAGCTCCGCAAGTTTTTAACAAAATTCCAAAGCAAATAAAACAGCTAAATTTAAATGGGTTTAAAAAGGAACTTAGAATTGCTGTGTAAAAAATGTTATTATAATTTAAACGACTTCTTGAATGCTACATTGACATCCTAATTTAATAGTAATCTTTGACATCTCTCTTTGTTAGTTAGACATTGAATATTATTTTGACATTAACCTAAATGATATTTTTAACTGAAATGCCTCGCGTAATGTAATATTAATTCGTAATTATTAATCAAATACTAACCTATTATTGTTTTTATCTTGTAATAATTATTATTATTGTTATATCTTGGGACAACTCACAAACGGTCATCCGATCCCAAACTAGGCAGAGCCTGTGCTATGGCAACCAGACAACTGATAAACATACTTATATATTTCTAAACACATACATATTATAGGTAATTACACCCAGACACAGAACAAATGATCGTGCTCATCAAACAAAGATTTGTCCTGGGTTAATCGAACCCACGACCTCCGGTTTAGCAGTCAGGGTCACTAACCACTCGACCAACAGGCCAGTCGAATTGTATGCAATGTACCTAATATTTGCGCGCCCTACGTGGCAGAATGTGATGAGACTATTTATTGAATTTAAGACCATGCATACCATATTCGGATAAATAAATGAATTTGAATTTGAGATCGCGGGCAACCGCTAGTCCAGAATAAATCTCATTCTCTTCTTCCTCGTCTTCATACACTTGTTGAGTTAATCCCAACGTCCCACTATTGAACCCATAAAATCGGGGGAGGATTTTATGGGTTCAATAGTGGGGTTCCTCGTTAATATAATAATTTGCACATTTCTTTAATCCAGTCAAATATGAACCCCTTATTTGAAGTAAATTTATATCTATACCCTTTCAACCTAAAATTATATTATCTTTAACTTTGGTATCTCGAAACATGACCTTGCTTTTTTTTTTAAGGATGGGAAATCATCAAATGACTTCTTCCGCTCTGGGTGGAGCGGAAGGGCGTGTCAGACTCTTACTGACTAAAACCCATCCGTGTTCCTTCTAAAGCCCTTTGCGTTCCAGGGCCGCGGTGACTCTTTCGAACAAATTCCGCAACCCTGGCAGGCTCTGGCCCTAGCGGGCCCCGTCTTTTATGCTGACATCTCTTTGAGGCGCGCGTGAAACACAACGCGCCATCGACCCGGGCCTGGTGGTGATCGGACAGCGAGCCACCCAACGCTCGCCGTCCGCAGGCCCGCGCCTACGGTGGCCGGGGATCGCCCTGCGACTCCCGACGCCCGGGGCGTCGTCTCCTGTTGCGGCGGTTGGGGCGAAGGCCTTGCCTTTCTCTCGCGCGGCCCTCCTCCTCCTTCGCTAGCATTAGCTTCGCAAAAAGGAGGTGACCGCTTCCCAAGCCTCCTCGCTCCGGACCATGGATTCAACCAGGGCCGAACGCGAGAGGTTGCCGCCGCCGATCGCCTCGACGAGGACACGGCGGTGCTCAGCCTAAGCAGGGCAGATCTCCACCGTATGCTCCACCGTGTCCTAACATGACCGTGCTGCTAAAGATAACTTCAAAAAAAATTTATCAGGGGACTGGCATGACTGGATCACGATTTTTGCAGACGCCTCGAAGCTGTCATATAATACAAATGTCGGATCTGCTGTGTGGATCTCAAAGTTCAAATTAATTCTGAATTTTCGTAGTTCTGCATATGGCTCCATTTATACTGGGGAAGCAATTAGCTCTTTTGGAAGCGGTCTCCTATATTCAATCGCACGGAATATAATTTTCTCGGATTCTCTTAACTGTCTACAATATTTAGTAAAATCGCCTTTTCGCTCCCGTCACAACTGTCACCTCTCGCTCTCGTCAAACAACTTCTCTATAGTTAGTTTGGATCCCTAGCCACTCTGGAATCGTCGGTAAGGTGAATGCAGATTCGATCACCAAGTCGACTACTCGGAATGGGATCGAATCACATACATCATGTTATCCCTGAGATTTGCGCCGTCTTATTAACCCGAGATGATTTGTTGGAATACACACTGGCAAAAAACTCGGTTTTTAAAGGGAACATTTTCAGCTCCAAGGGAACATTTTCAACCACTTATCCTACTAAATGTTGGTTCAGTAAACTTAAATGTTCAAATTAACTGGTACCTCCGTCATAATTCGACTCCGGCTTAAGTTTCTTTGCTTTCCAGTTTTTTGGCTAAAATCCGCGTGAAAGACTTGTTTTTTTCTTGTTTGTCTTGTATTTTTCCTGTCCTCGATTTATAACTCCACTTTACGCCTTACTCCATTCTGATATTCCCCGCCCAACTTACATTCCTTTCCTTTTATCTTTAGCTGATACCCCCGCAGTTAAAATTCTTTATAAATCTAAACCAATACTATTATTAAGAGAAAAGATTTATTTGTTTGTTTGTTACGATTTGACTCAAAAACTACTCAACCGTTTTAAAATTCTTTCGCCATTAGAAAGCTACATTATTAACTTAAAACAGGCTATAATATATTTTCGTATAAAATAGAGATACCTACGAAAATTGCAATAATGTAACCTAAAGTAGCAAAATTTTGCCTAATAAATTCAGTATTTGGCGTGCGCTGAGAAAACTATTGATGATACATAAAAATAATGTACTACATGATTGTGTGCTCAGTGAAGTGCTCATTATTACCTATAAAATAATCCGCGAGCGTATATGTCTAACTATTATGGTTAAATCACAATTACCGCTTTTTGTTCAAATTATTCAATCAAAACAAAGGTAGAATGGAAAAGTTGTGATTTTGGTATCATGATATTAATCCTTATCCATTTAAATGGTTTGATAATTAAAGTTGTTTATGGAAGTGTAAATTATTCAAATTGGATCTTTCGTTCAAAAGTTACAGTTACGTTAAAAGCGAAAGGTCACTCACTGATTTTATTCACGAAATCTCAGAAACTACTGGATGATGAAATTTGGCACGGAGGAAGATCAGAAAGAAAGTCAGTTAAGAAAGGATTTTAGGAAACTCTCCATAAAGGGGTGAAATAGAGGGTGGATGTTTGTATTGACTATCTTATTCCTTGGGTCAATACACTTGAAACTTGGTATAAATATAGGCCTAAGTGAATTATAAAGGTTGTCACTATTCGTTTTTCACAACTACCCCCAAAAGACGATTTATGGGGTGTTAAAGTTTGTATGGAAGAATCTAATAAGATTCTTCCATACAATTGGCCAATAACAACTTTCGTCAGCATATACATATATATATAAGGTAAAGTTACACAAAAAGAGGTACATCTTTTTGCCGCACCAGGGGCCACGGCATCAACCGCAGGCAGATGGTGGAACCCTGACATTGGGGCTGCCGCGACTTCAAGGACAAAAAAGTCGAGATAACTTAGTGATCGGGTGTATTTCTATGTTCTAAGTCTTCAGTGTCATAAAATCGTTTCGATTTGCGTTGCTGGTTCAAAAAAAAAATAGTTCTTTTACTTTGTCGTTTCAGGAATAGCACAAATCGATCGATGGTTTGTTTTAGGGATCCGTACCTCAGGCGGCAAAAACAGAACCCTTATAGGATAACTTTGTTGTCCGTCTGTCAACATTCTTTTTCTATATCTTATACTACCCCTCTCTACTCTCTGCCCTCCCTCGGAGAAGTGAAAAAATTAAAAACTTCTAAATCAACGCAATCTAAAGATAAAGCCGTTTATGGCGCATGTTTTGACGCTCGCAAGGGAATCAAAACATATAGGGTACTTTCCGTTGATCAAAAGTCATGGAATTTGGAAAGAAGATAGATCTTACATTACAAGTACAGAAAAAAGTCTGACAATTGGGAATTTGTTCTTTTATCATACAAACAATATTTTTTTGCGATTACAAACTTATATTTTCAGTTGAAGAATTGACCGTGACGTAAGTCTGTCTCTTAGTCTTACCTGCTATATTTTTGTCGGAGTAATGAGAGTGCTTTCATGGTTTATAAACTTCCTTTGGTACTGTTTACTTGGGAAAAATGTAAGCTCGATCGGAATATTTTTATTTTTATTCGAAATAATACTAAACCAAATTGAGACTAATTAGTTCTCTCTCAATAGTTAAATTGTTAAATATTAATGGAGAAAAACTGGAGTTCATTAATCAGATAGTTTTCCTAGGTATCATTGGACGAGAAATTACAGTAGGGGCCTCATAAAACATCTCTTGCGGGTCGTCTAAGCTCAGCCGCGTATACTGTTAGAAAGATAAAACAGTTAACAGACGTAGAAATCGCACATTTGATCTACTTTAGTTACTTTCACAGCATTATGTCAATTTCTCAACAGTAAATTCTACTATTTCTGCGCGTTTTAGTGGCCACCTAAAAATGCTCGCATATCTGAACTTTAATATATTGATGTGATGTATATTGCGACAATAAATAAAGCAGGCACCTATTTCATCGGCTCTCGTTCCTCGGAGTATTACCGAGAGTGTCTGTTCGAAATCATTACAGAACAGCACCGTAACGCCTGACGCCAGCCGGTTATTTTTCCTTATGACCCGCAAAGTCTTATCTACTGCTTCCATAGCTTTGTGCACCCGACAAAGCTATGGAGGATTTGACGAACAATACCAAAGTAAGGATATTTGGGTAGGCCGCATTAAGAACTCAAATTGCCAGACTAACATGAAATGAACCCCTAATATTGCGATCTACATGGTCCTCACATTCACAATACGTTATATGAGGACCATGCAGATCAGTGTCTGAAACGGTCTTTTGAGGGAAGAACCACACAGATTTGAGTAGACCTGTCTAGTCAGAGCAAGCCTTGGTCAGTAGTAGAGTAGCTCAAGTTAGAACCAATAAGGAGCTCAACGACTCAATGAACAATGCCAATTAATTAATGTCAGGCATAGTTCAGAATCTTATTATTTTCGCGACAAGCCCAGAAAACAATTACTCTTTGGATGTGCATATATTTTATAGTGTTGTAGTATAGTATAGTTATAGTGTAAGTACCTTTAGTCGTTTTTATTATTTGCTGGTTTCTAAGTGAAAACTTGTAATTGGCCTTCATTATATTAGAATAAGTAATTAGCTGTTGTAAGTTTTCCGAATAAAATAAAATAAACCTAAAAACTATGCTCAACAATCTCGATGTGACTTAGTATGTCTATTTTGGCCAACTGATATCCATAGAGGAACTTATGACAAATTAAATCGCAACTAGAATAGGCAAAGCTTGGATGCAATACTGGTACCCCAAAGACATAAAGATAAATACTGACGCCGATGTCACCCCAATAAAGAACATCTTTAACGCATGGGAAGATCAAGGCATTCGATAAATTATATTCAAAATAAGAATGCTTGGAAACAGGCTGGTCCTGCTCCATAGGACAATCTAGGGTGTAGTAGACAAAGTCAAACTTGTTGATTTGTATGTGTTGATTTATTTATTACCAGTGGTCCCGGCGAACTACGTACCGCCTCGGAACAAATTTTTCCGTGTTTTGTTTTTTTTTTGTGTATCAGAAATGGTAATGTTTTCGAAAATGATTTTTGGACATATTTTTTCTTTAATTTTTCCAATGTTTTAATAGTTGTTCTGCTATATTCGGGGCAAAGATAAATCCAATAGACCAAAGATCTTTTAAATCGGTCCAGCCGTTCTTGAGTTATAAATGGTGGAACTAACCCGACTTTGTTTATTTATTTATTTATTTAAACTTTATGTACAATAGTGGTACATGGGCGGACTTAATGCATCAAGGCATTCTCTACCAGTAAACCTTTGGGTTATTAAGACTATACTGTGGTAGGTGTACAATAAATAAATATAAGATACAAAATTGAATTTTAACATTTCGGAAAGAATATACAGATGTACATAGATATAATAATATAATGGTATACTTACTGATTTTTTAATATGTAATTTAACTCACACACTGATCCATTTTCGTTAATTATATAAATCAACGATTGCAAAATTTGTAAATTTTATTAATATATGAGTACCATGTCCCTTACTAGTTACTAGCAAACTTAATATTACCTCTGCTGGTATTGCTTTGTTGTAACCTATTAGTATAGTGGTGTATGTTGTACATTAGTGTTATGTTGGGTGCATTGTCCTCACATAATACAAGTATAATCAATTGCTTAATGTATGTATACCAAATATTGCAAAACTTATATTTGAAAAACTATGGAGTTTCTTGTCTATGGAGTTGAATGGAAAACTAGACTCACTATATTTTAATTTCAAACTGTAAATTTGATGTTCAAAAGTGCCTTTTAATGGTCTAGTTTAAATAAATGAATTGACTTTCACAAACAAATGGCTATGCCCATAAAAGGCAAATTATTTAATATTTGCATTGACCACTGCCTGGTGAAATCCGTGTCGACCTGCTCTCCTCCAGATGAGAGCCCTAGAGGCACGAGACGAGTATGGCGATACGAGTCAGCAGATTGGGATGAGATGCGGCACTTTTTTGCGTCTTATCCATGGCGGCATGTGTGCTTTTCCTCGGGTGACCCGTCTTGTTGTGCCGACATGATTGTGGACGTGATTCGGCAGGGGATGGAATATTTCATTCCATTCTCCGACATCCCGCTCGGTCACAAAACCCGGCCTTGGTATAATGCAGAGTGCGCCCACGCTGAGGCCCGAAAAGAGTCTGCCTACCAAGCTTGGGTCAAGGCCCGCGACCAAAAAGTTAGAGCACGCAGGGTTCGCGCGAGGAAGAGAGCTTTTAATTC
The DNA here is from genome assembly GCA_002192655.3 of Mamestra configurata. Lineage (NCBI taxonomy): Eukaryota > Metazoa > Arthropoda > Insecta > Lepidoptera > Noctuidae > Mamestra > Mamestra configurata. The sequence continues at coordinate 71,025 of NDFZ01004639.1, read as the reverse complement.
TGCCGCTAAGTTCTGCAAGCAAGTTCTACGTGGGGCACGTTTTGACCATGTTGGACGTATCGGGGCCAAACTAGCATCGCACCCTCCGGGTAGTAAACTGTTCTGGTCCCTTTCGAAAGCGGTTGAAACGAACTTTTGTCGGCCCACTTTACCACCAATGCTGAAACCTGATGGGTCGCTGGCCCACTCTGCAAGTGAGAAAGCAAATTTATTTGCATCTCTCTTTGCTAGCAATTCACGTCTGGACGCTGGCTCCAAGCAACCACTAACTGTACCTCGTTACTGTGACTCTTCGATGTCGGAGATCGCAGTTCACATGAAAGAGGTACGAAGAGTATTGTGCAGTCTAGACGTGAACAAGGCCAGCGGGCCTGACGGCATTTCAGCGAGAGTTTTGAGGCAATGTGCGCCTGAACTGTCTCCTGTGTTGACACGCTTGTTCCGCCTCTCTCTTGAAAAAAGAACGGTGCCAAAATCCTGGAAGCTTGCGAATGTACAACCTGTGCCAAAAAAAGGCGACCGTGCAGACCCTGCTCATTATCGACCGATCGCCATTACCTCCATTCTGTGCAAGGTTATGGAAAGGGTACTGAACAGTAAGTTGCTGACCTACCTTGAAGACAATGATCTCCTCAGTGACCGTCAATATGGCTTTCGCCGGGGACGGTCAACTGGCGATCTTCTTGTGTATGTCACGCACTGCTGGGGCGAAGCCATCGAGAAACACGGCGAAGCACTTGCTGTATCGCTCGATATCTCGAAGGCCTTTGATAGGGTGTGGCACGCAAGTCTACTCAGCAAGCTTCCTGCTTATGGCATCCCAGCTGATTTTTGTAGCTGGATATCAGACTTCCTTAGTGAACGGTCGATCCGAGTAGTCGTTGACGGCTGCTTCTCTGACCTCATGGCTATTAATGCCGGAGTTCCTCAGGGGTCTGTTCTCTCTGCAACTCTTTTCCTGCTGCACATCAATGACCTGCTTCAGCCTGGTATTGTTGGGTATGCAGATGACAGTTCGGTTTCAGAGAGATACTTGTCTAGCGCAAAAACCAGCGGGGAAGAAGTTCGTTCCTTGAGAGAGGCCATGGTAGAGCGGACAAATTTGACCTTAAGTCTTGTCTCCCAGTGGGGTGATGACAATCTGGTCTCTTTTAACGCCACCAAAACACAAGCATGCCTTTTTACCGCGAAAAGGAGTCGTTTCGACCTAACTCCGACTTTTCGGGGTACTTCTGTTCCTGTAACCGATCGGCTCGAGCTCCTAGGCATGGAGTTGACAACCAGTCTCAACTTTGGTGCCACCATTGAGCACAAAGCCCAAACTGCGGCCAAAAAGCTGGGCATCCTAAATAGAGTGAAGCGATACTTCACGCCTGGACAGCTTTTAACCCTCTACAAAGCACAAGTCCGATCCTGCATGGAGTATTGCAGCCACCTTTGGGATGGCTCAGCTAAATACCAACTTGCCGCGCTTGACTCGGTGGAACACAGAGCTAAAAGGCTCATTGGCGACGTAAGGCTGGTGGATGCCAAGCTGCNAAAAAAGAATCATCCAAATCGGTTGACAATTGGAGAAAATATCGCTGATCAAACAAATGTCCTGGGATCCCAGCATCAGATCCTAACTTATACCTTCCATCATCAGCTCAGCAAGATGAGATGTTGATTACCAGGCACAATTATCTGAATTGCGTTAGAAAATATATGAAAAACAATAGATGTGCCTTTAAAATTTGAGGGTTGCCCTCGATTTCCCTAGGATCCCATCATCAGATTCTGACTTGGTATAAAGAAAGAATCATCAAAATCCATTCATAATTGAGGGAATGATCGCATAACAAACATACAAAAAAAAAAAAAAACAACACAGTCGAATTGATAACCTCCTTCTTTTGGAAGTCGGTTGAAAAACTAGAAGTCTGCCAAGTCGCCGTGGAAAGGAGTGTGCTACACAAACCGAGCACAACACAATTGCGGCTCTTTGCGGAGTGGCTGGAGAGGCGTCCTCACCTTCCGCCTGACGCAGGTGCTTACCGGACACGGCTGTTTCGGGAGGTACCTGTTTCGGATTAAGTGGGAGGACACGCCCGGGTGTCAGCACTCTGACTATCGCACGGAGGACACGGTGGAGGTCTGCCCTGCTTGGTCTGAGCACCGCCGTGTCCTCGTCGAGGCGATCGGCGGCGGCGACCTCTCGCGTCCGGCCCTTGTTAAATCCATGGTCCGGAGCGAGGNTCTCTTCAAAATTAGAGTGAACAGGCTTCTTCTGGGTAAGCTCGCTCCATCGTCGACTTTGTCTCTGTCATCTATGACCTAGACTAGAGTCAAGAGCAAACCCATATTAAATAAAAAAAATAAAAATAAAAAAATACTGCCCATCCTTACATAATAATAATATGGCTGCCAAACATTGGCACTAACACAAACTAACTTCAAAAAACTTTTTTATAAAAAAAAACCGACTTCCATATAAAATCACTACAAAGTATAAAATAACTTTAATTTCGGCAGTTGGTGTGTTTGGATGGTTTTTCCTTTTTTTGACACCAACTTCCGAAATTAGAGTTATTTTATACTTTGTAGTGTTTTTTATATGGAATTCGGTTTTTTTTTTTGTAATAAAAGTTTTTTTATTTTCCACTTTTTAGTGGGATACCCCACAACTAAGTGACATTAATCCTTAATCAGATCTTCACCAAATTGCAATGGAGTCAGTTTGGAAAAATACTCTTCCAAACGGAAGAATCATCAATCATCGAAAAAGAATCATCCAAATCGGCTGTCAATTGGAGAAAATATCGCTGATCAAACAAATGCCCATGATCCCAGCATCAGATCCTAACTTATACCTTCCATCATCAGCTCAGCAAGATGAGATGTTGTTTACCAGGCACAATTATCTGAATTGCGTTAGAAAATATATGAAAAACAATAGATGTGCCTTTAAAATTTGAGGGTTGCCCTCGATTTCCCTAGGATCCCATCATCAGATTCTGACTTGGTATAAAGAAAGAATCATCAAAATCCATTCATAATTGAGGGAATGATCGCATAACAAACATACAAAAAAAAAAAAAAACAACACAGTCGAATTGATAACCTCCTTCTTTTGGAAGTCGGTTGAAAAACTAGAAGTCTGCCAAGTCGCCGTGGAAAGGAGTGTGCTACACAAACCGAGCACAACACAATTGCGGCTCTTTGCGGAGTGGCTGGAGAGGCGTCCTCACCTTCCGCCTGACGCAGGTGCTTACCGGACACGGCTGTTTCGGGAGGTACCTGTTTCGGATTAAGTGGGAGGACACGCCCGGGTGTCAGCACTCTGACTATCGCACGGAGGACACGGTGGAGGTCTGCCCTGCTTGGTCTGAGCACCGCCGTGTCCTCGTCGAGGCGATCGGCGGCGGCGACCTCTCGCGTCCGGCCCTTGTTAAATCCATGGTCCGGAGCGAGGAGGCTTGGGAAGCGGTCACCTCCTTCTGCGAAGCAGTAATGCTAGCGAAGGAGAAGGCGGGCCGCGCGAGGGAAAGGCAAGGCCTTCGCCCCAACCGCCGATACAGGAAAAGACGCCCTGGGCGTCGGGAGTCGCAGGGCGATCCCCTGCCACTGTAGGCGTACTGTAGGGCCTGCACACAGCGAGCGTTGGAGCGCTGTCCGATCACCACCTGGCCCGGGTCGATGGCGCGTTGTGTTTCACGCGCGCCTCTAAGAGTTGTCAGCATAGAAGACGGGGCCTGCTAGGGCCAGAGCCTGCCAGAGTTGCGGAATTTGTTGGAAAGAGTCACCGCAGCCCTGGAACGCAAAGGGCTTTAGAAGGAACACGGATGGGTAGTAGTCAGTAAGAGTTTGACACGCCCTTCCCATTTGATGACTACCCATCGTTAAAAAAAAAAACAACAAACGAAAGTGTCAGGTTCCGAAACAGAAGAATACAATGGAGATGGGCAGGTCATACAAGGTTTCCAAGGGATGGGAACCGCAAAAGAGGGAGACCGATTAGAAGATGGACAAAGATTAGAAATATATGGACAAGGACAGCGAAGGACCAGACAAGGTGGAGAGAGTAGGAGGAGAAGAACAGACAGGGAAACGGAAGAACAGCTATAGATAAAGAGTTAAACTAAATGTTGTAACTAGTTAAGCAATGTATGAATAAAAGTGTCAAGAAACTATTTTCTTGTTAATTTCAATTCATGACTGGCCAGGGGCCATGATTCACAACATTTTTGTCAACAGTCGTGAATGGCCGATATCCTGCCGCACTTTTTGAATTTAGTTTATATCTCTCAGTACAAAATCAAAATACTTTATTTTTAAAACATCTCTAAATTTTAGGACATCTAACTCGCTTAAAGGATAGTTGCCTAATCCGTATCGATTATGTTTAGGATAGATGCCTCGCTGAGAAAGAGGGCATCCTACAAACATTTTTGATCCCACCTTGCCTGCCCATGCAATCGCACAGACATGCAATACGGTCTAGACTAAACTAAGTGGCAGTTGTAGTCTCTCGATAGATTAATAATATAACACGAATTCCCCATCTACCCTGGCCTAAACTTGCGGAAATGATCCCATAATAACATGTGAGGTGCTTCGAATTCGAACTTTGTTCAGATGATTAAAATGCTAAGTGTCGAGTAATGCTCACCACTAGATGTTTGGCATTGCGGAGAGCGCGCGCGAGACGGCGGCACTTGTCGCGCAGGACCCGCGGGCTGTCCTCCACCTCGGCAGCGCGCTCGGCGGCGCGCGCGCGGCGCTCCGCGGCAGCCGCGTTTGTGGACACTGGGCGGCCGCGACCCTGCACGCGAGCTGGAGGAACCGCCGCCGCCGGCGCAACCGAGCTGTCGCCGTTGAGGCGCGCGCTGGACCGGACTCCACCACGATCCGACATGTCCCCGGCTACTGGACGCGCCTGCTCCACGACTGGTTCCCCCGTTGACGCCTGCCGCTCGTCGGCCCCGGCCTTCTACACATGTCGCTCAGAGCTGACGGTCGATCACGGCACTCGTAAACAATCAAAAGACCCAGCCGTTTGCCATTCGTCGGGCACACAAGCACAGATTATTAATAATTTTGACGACGCTGAACCTGCATGTGTCGGTCTGTCAGCTGTCATTTTTTTTGGTGGCATAGCTACAGAGGCCTTTTAGTAGAGTCTTTTTTTTTGTTGTCACTTTTAACAAAAATGTCTATCAATTTCTATAACTAGGTATGCCAAATTACAGCTTCGCAGCATCAATTAATCTCTGAGTAAAATCGTGCATGGATGAACGGACGATCGGGTATGACGAAACTAGGGTGCTTTGTTTTACTCCTTTTACTTTAAAAAAATAAAAGAAACAATGTAAACATGTAAACCTAAGACTGATTTTTTGTTGTAAACTAGCAAAACGCTTCCCACGTGTGCAAATTATAATTATTTACGCAAACCGTTCTCGTTTATCGATATAAGTGGAGAAACCGGCAGAGGCAGACAGTAACTTTGTTCTAAACTGCGAGTGAAAAAAATAATGCTTAGTTAGATTTCATTTGATCGTTTCTACTAGGGAATGCTTGAATATATTAACTGAAGAAGTCAATAATGAGATTTGTGCCCTGTGCCCATCATTCGTAAAGGAAATTGATTTAAATTTGCGTGTTGTCATAAGTGCACAAACTATAGGTGGCAGCACAAATCGACACGAGAGTTGACGAGAGCCACAGTGTGGTTAAAAAAAGAAACTTTTGTTTCGTCCTGACATCGTGTTGCCGGCAATAATCGTTTTATAATGGTTATAAAATATGGGTTTTTAATAATGATCGTCAGCGTAACCAGAATATGTCATAAATATGTTTGAAGTTTTTGTAGTTTTCTATGTTTTCTAAAACATTCTTTTTCTGTATTTACTTTGCCATTCAGAAAAAGAACCCACGTCCAAGTCCACTCCACCATGTGCTTTTGACTTTGAGTGAGTCAGTTGGTCACTGTCAAAGTGTCAACTGCCAAACTGTGTTGTGTGTGAGTGATCTGTGCATCAATGATAATGTTGAATTTTGGCTCGTTTTTATTATTGGTTTCTTTGTTTATTGTTTGAGAGCCTCACCAGATTTACTGTATTTATACTTTACCCATATGCGATTCAATAAAATAATATATTTACAACAAAGTACTGTACAGTTCTTTTAAAAAGAAAGATTTTTGATCGCTAAGTTAGAAAGGTAACGTAAAAGAAATCTAAAATTATAAATAATATATTAGCGAATTGCTTTTTTAATTTCTGACCTTAATCTCTTTTATTGGTTTTCTAGTGTACTACGGAACATTATAAAATATTTAACTACTTCTTCCTCTTTAAAAATTGAGGTAAGCTTTCAGAAGCAACCGAGAACAAACTGCCGAAGCCGAAGGTACAAATTATGATTTTAAATGTTGTTTGCACGATAAGTTGATTACTACACAAAAGTATTGATTTTAATGTTAGTTTCATATTTATTGCAGAATAGAGCAAGAGACTCCAGATGTTGGAATGATTTAATTTAGTCACAGGCATATAATTTATTTAAAAAAATCTATAATGCCTAAACGCTCACTTAAAACCAGGTAATTATTAGCTATCAGCTTAATACAAGCAGATTCTTTGACACCTTTTATTTGTAAACTTGAAAAGATAAGATTGTGAGCAAAATCAGCCTATCCCTAATGTTGTCACTGCTGAGACACCGGCCTCAGATTATCTATTATATTTTTAGGGTTCCAAACCTCTGTATGGAAAAATGGAACCCTTATGGCCTGGTCACAACTTCGGTGTTAGCGGGGCGCAGCGCGGTGAGCGGGACGGCGTTGGTAAGCAGTGCATTTTGCACGCCACGTTACCTAGTAGCGGTTAGTTGCAGCAGCTGTGGTGGACGTATTCAAGTAGGCAAAACGTGCTCAAAGTCATGGCATTATCATTATCTCTGTTCAGAACGCAGTACATTTTAAAACAAGATATTCTCAATACAAGAGAAGGAGTGCACAAACTGAATAAAGATCGGTATTTAAATGGCGAATTTCGTGACCTATACGAAGATTACGGAAAATATCCAGATAAGTTTTATGAGTACACAAGAGTGAGTGTGAAAACGTTTGACTATATTCTGCAGCACATAGAAGTATATTTAAAACAGCACATCAGATCCAAAAGGGTAGTCACCAATCCAGAAAAATTGTTTCTCACTTTGGGGTAAGTGAGGCGGTCAATTTAAAATTTCTGTGATAAATGCCTCGATATCCATTACCGCCACAAAATCGTCTAAAATTTTATGTTTTTAGCTTCGCCGCTGAGTAAGCCACTCCTACACCGCTGTCCGCGCCGCTCTGTTTCGTGGCGTCGCACTCATTCACTTGTACTTTTGTTCCTGCCGCTCGCTCCCCGCACAGCGCGCCGCAATAGCGAATCGCTCGGATAAAACCATTTTCGCTATGAGCGGCGTCTCGTGGCGTGCTTCAAACATTTTTATACTTTTGATTTTAGCGCTCGCCGCCCCGCGGTTAGCTGCCGCTCACAGCGGCAAGGTCGTGAACGGGCCGTTATAGGATCAGTCTGTCTGTCTGTCACAGTCCATTTTCTCCGAATCTACTACACTGATTTAGGTGCACATATCATTTTCTTTGAACTAAACACAGATGCATAACGAAAATAAAAATTGGCTCACTTTTGGGGGGAAATATCAAATCAAAGAGCTCATTGTAAGGGTCACAAAAAACATTTTTGATTATTTTTAAATTTCATATTGCAAAGTTATTAAAGAAAATATGTGAAATTTGACCATTCCCCCCCCCCCCCC
>NDFZ01004639.1:41842-63138 GCA_002192655.3 Mamestra configurata | reverse complement strand
CCAATCTCTGGAACAACTGAGCCTAAAATGATAAATAAAATACAGATCTCTCGGTCTTTTACCCATAGATTACAGGAAAAACTATAAGAAGTCTATGATTTAAAAGTAATAAGTTAAAAAATATTATTTGTTTGGAACAACTTGCACCTTTTTTTAAATATAAAAGGCTTTGTCCTGACTGATGGATCAACGCGCCGCCTAAATAGGTGGTTCTAGAGAAGTGAAATTCGGAGTACATATTTTTGTATGATGTAGGACTCCAATAAGAAAGGATTTTTGAAAATTCAGCCCGTAAATGATTTAAAGTTTTATGTAGGAATCTTATTCCTTTGGCAAGTCTTGGCAAGAACATGTTACGTGATTAATGGGTTGTGGAGGTCTGGTAATCAGCTAAATCCAGTATGAGTGAAAGCCAACCCCAATATAGCTGGGAAAAGGCTAGGCAGACTTAAAACTTGATCTAAATGTTCTTTGATTGCATTAGTCACAGTGAAAATGGGTGCAAAGTATGATGTAGACCATATCCTGGGTGGAATAGGATAATTTTGTCCAGGGACTATGTTTCCTGGGGATCATTTTCTAAATTGACGTGGGTGAAGCCGCTGGCAGAAGCTAGCCCAATATGTTAAACATAGGTAATGCAGTAGCGTAGCTAACATGGGTGACACCCGGGGCAGATAATGTGGTGTCACCCCCCGAACAGGTCATATGAGAGTATGGACAAGCATGTCCATTGTTGATGGGAATGAAAGTATTAAAATTGGTGTGGGAGGAGCAGGCAACGCACGCTCGAAAATATTTGCAGACCATCTGGGGTAGTTTTTATCTTCATTTACTTATTATTCATATTCAAATACAAGTTACTTTTTTCATTGATGCAGGTAAGCTCAAGAACTATGGGACGGCAGAACATTTTCGCACCCCTTCATGATCAGGTTTCATTTCATCACCTGTTTAGGGGTGACACCCGACCGCGACAAGAAATAGTCACCAAACGGTCGGATGGAACCCCTGAACGCATAAAATCTCAAGAACGCAAAAGCGAGCGAAGCAAGCTCGGCCATTATTGCACCCCCCCTCGGAAAGGTTTTTTTTACTTTTGACCATTGGTTCTTAAATAGAAGACTTATACAGAAAAGCTCAAGAACTCGAAATTTTTTGCCCTAAACGGGTGTCACCCTGGGCAAACGCTGCGCTACTGACAATTGGATAGGATAGGTATAACTTGACAAATAGTTTATTAATGTGAAATTGTGGCATACAGTAATCAGGGAGGATAGAGCTACCACGATTCAGTGCCTTGAGTCATCTACACTGATTGGCTGTTGAGAAGAGAAGATACTGCCTAGCTTAGTCTCATTTGACCTAATGCCTTTTATATTTTTTAGAATAATTTGAAATGTGTAGGTGGGGAAGTATTGAAAACTCCATGTTAAAACTGTGGTATTGACACAAGTCAAAAGTCACTGATGTCAGAATATTTCCAATTCCAAATGTTCATCGTATCCTGTTACAATATTAAGGGAAGTGATGCATGAGATGCATTCTATCGCTTTCGGAAGCAGGGACTGAATACCGATATAATTTTGGTATCGATATCAAAATATCGATATAAATACTGATATTTAGGTATCTCTTTATCGATACTGATACCGATATTGTTTTTCAGTATACTAATATCTAAACTTTAATGGCCTATATCAGTATCGGTACCGGTATTAAAATACCGATATATTTCCAATAAATACCCCTGCGGCCGCGTCATCTTTGTCCGCCCCGACGACGTACTCGACGTAGCTCTCCTCAAGAATGTCAACTTACGGTTGCACTCTGTGGAAGCGATCGACGAGCTCAACTCGGACCATGGGCCCGTGGTCATGGAGTTCGCTCCTAGATCGGGACCCATGGACCCCGAACAACCCCCCCCGACCCGAGTGATCACTGACTGGAGTCGAGTAAGCGAAATGCTGAAAGACACAAAGTCACCTCACTTGGACAAGATCCCCGATCTAATCGAGACCGCCGCCGACGCGACGGCCGCGATCGACTCTCTCACGGAGCACGTGCAATACGTCTTGAACGAGTGTTCGAGGGAGACTCCGGCGATGAGCGATCATCGCTGGAAGCTCCCAGACGATGTGCGTGACCTGTTGACGGAGAAGAACGCGGCTGTCCGTGCCTACAGCGCCTTCCCCTGTCAGAGTAACAAAGTTCACATGCGCTACTTACAGCGTAAAGTAAGTAATCGCATTAATGAACTGCGTAACGCTGACTGGGATAAGATGCTGGGCGACCTCGAACCCAACCACCTGGCATTCTGGAAACTTCCGAAGAAATTACGATCTGCTGAGGTCACCTCTATGCCACCCCTCATCCGCCCAGACAACACCGTCGCCTTCGACGACGACGAGAAAGCCGAGTGCCTAGCCGACAGCCTGGAGGCACAATGCTCTCCCAGTTCTCTACCAGTAGACCAAGCTCACCTTCGCATGGTGGATGCTGAAGTCGAACGTAGAGCTTCCATCCCCCCCGTTGAGGACCCCGATGACCCCCTGCCCCCCGTCACTCCAGACGAGGTAAAGGAGATCATAGGCAAACTCAAACCCAGGAAAGCCCCTGGGTCCAATGGCATCACCAACAGGGTGATCCGTCTCTTTCCCGCCTCCCTGAAAATGTTGATGACATCTTCAATGGCGCTCTGTTCAACAACATGTTTCTACAATCGTGGAAAGGGGCTACCGTTATCGGTATCCCTAAACCAGGGAAGCCCAAGTCCTCCCCGACCAGCTATCGTCCCATCAGTTTGCTCAGCGGCCTGGGCAAGGTCTACGAGAGACTTATTTATAAGCGACTCAAGGACTTTGTCGAGGCCAAGAGCCTGATTCCCCCCGAGCAGTTCGGCTTCAGAGCCAACCATTCTTGCGCCCAACAGGTCTTCCGCATCGTTGAGCATATCAGCGACCGCTTCCAACGCGGCCAAGTGACGGGAGCCCTGTTCTTCGACGTAGCGAAAGCTTTCGACAAGGTCTGGCACAACGGTCTGATATACAAGTTATATCAATTCGGTGTGCCAGATCGTCTCGTGCTCATCCTACGAGACTATCTGTCGAACCGCACCTTTCGATACCGTATCGAGGGTGCGCTTTCAGCCCCCCATCCCGTTCGCGCCGGAGTGCCCCAAGGCAGTGTGCTTTCGCCTCTAGCTTTCACGCTATATACCAGCGACATCCCGACCTACCCCGGGACGCACTTAGCCCTGTTCGCCGACGACACGGCCATTTATCGCTCCGGCAGAAGCGAACAATGCATAACTCGAATCCTCCAAAAATCGGCCAACGCCCTAGGCGTCTGGTTCCGAAAGTGGAGGATCGAAGTTAACCCCGAGAAAAGCCAAGCGGTTTTGTTTGACAAAACGCGAGGCCATTCCTCCAGACCCACTCCCAGCCCGATCACCATGTTTGGTAAGCCGATCCCTTGGGAGAAGCAAGCCAAATATCTAGGCGTGATCCTCGACCGACAACTTACGTTCGGTGAGCACATAAAGAAGGTACGCTCGCGTGCCTCCTTTGCTCTCGGTAGGCTCCACGCCATGCTGAATGCACGCAGCAAGCTGTCCCTAAGATGCAAACTGCGCATCTTCACGACGTGCATACGCCCCATAATGACGTACGCGTGCGCCACCTTCGCGCACGCAAAGTCGCATCATATCCATAGGATGCAAGTAGTCCAAAATCGTTTTCTCCGAAAGGCCACGGGCGCCCCGTGGTTCATTAGGAACGAACGACTCCATGTCGACCTCAAACTCCCGACAATGAAGCAGTGCATGAAACGACTATCGCAGCGTTTCATCGAAACTGCTTCAAAACACCAAAATCCCCTCATCGCATCGGCCACCCGATACACCCCCTCACAGATCAGTAGGACTCGCCGCCCGCGGCATACCCTCGTCGAACCCGACGACGCCATCACCCAGATCCAAGAGAGCCGTAGGGAAACCAGCACTCTTAGAAAACACAAAAACAGACCGCGTTCCGTATTCAGGCCCCGCCGTCGGGGCCCGTCGCGACGCCCCCGTAAAGATCCTTCCCGACCTTTGATTACCGAGCCAGCCCGTGTCGCTGAGCCAGTGTTTTAAACTCCCCAAATAATGTTATGACCCAGCCTGTCCCTTGCTGTTCCTCCCAAAATGACGCCGCTAGCCGAGGTCCGTATCCCACAGGGGATGCCCTAGCGAGCGGTCATGTAGTTGTAATTTAGTTTGTAAGCCCTGGCTGGGGGCCTTAGAGTCATTTAAGGCCACCACAGGATAGTCCGGTTAAGCAGTCACCAGCCCTAGCGTGCTGAACTGCGAGTTGTCCCCATCAAAAAAAGAAAGTCATCTTTGTCTTTCGGCTGATATGATGATGATGATTATGTTTCCCGACCCGTCTGGTAAGGGTTTCTAGTGATTTGATGTGTTAAGATGGCTGGATTGGCTAGTTTGTATTTTTTATCTTAAAAGTTATTTTTTTTTTCGTTTGTTTCTAGACCGAAAAGGCCGTACGTACGAACGAATAAAACGAGGTGAACACTAACATCGAACACGAAACATTTGGTTCAAAGCGATCACGAACACAGCTCGGCTTGTGATTACGCTTCACCACCCGGCTCTCATTAGTATCCATGGATTCGCCATTGGTGGTAGACAGTGAAGTAGATGACTGATGCCCCCGCGCCGCCGCGTGCTCTTAAATTTCCTCGAACACCGTCCACGCAGAATAACGAAATGGAAAAAAACCCGTGGAGCATCCACCGTACGCACATGCAAATAAAAGTGTTCGATGTTCGTGTTCACTGTCCTTTTTCGTCCGTGCCTACACGCCTTTAGGGTACACACTAAAGTCTAATCTGAGAATATAATCAGTACCTATCTAACTTATTTCGGTAATAAGGTAGGTAAGTAAGTAGCAATAATGTAATTTAAAGTAATTAACCTCATCTAAATCGAGTGAAATCGCTTCGTTCTAAAATGGTTTGTTGGCACTTACGTGAGGTTGGTACTTACCTTTTTATCGGTAAGTCAAAGTCAATCAATATCGGTATTAAAGATGGACTGGACAGTCACGTTGTATCCCAATTTCCTCTTTATTTTACTAGTAGAACAAACTTGATAATGGTGGGGAACATGGGGTGAGTCACTGCGCAGTAACGAATTCATGTGTCAGCGGGGGTGAGAGGTGGGGTACGGCGCAGCTAGTAGCGCACTTCCATAGCCGAAATAAAGTTAAATTTGTGTGTAACGGGTGTGTAACGTAAATTAAGGAATTTTGAAGACCTCCATATTCACTTTTGGGGCAAATGGATTATTAAAATTAGATATAAAAAATAACCATTCCTCCCTTATCTCCAAAACTACTGAGCCTAAAATTTTGAAAAAAAAATACACTTGTCTGCCTTTTCTTTCTCACGCTGATAATATGTGCTGATAGATCAAAAAGTATAGCGTTCCTGAATAACGAAATTCGCGCCTCCACAGCCACTGAGCGTTTTTGTTTCGCTATAAATGTAGTAATGTTGCAACGGTGATGGGGGTGGTGATGATAACCAATAAGATTACAGCGGTTTAGCCCGGGACAGGGTAGTTTACAAAAATACATTGCTTGCTTTAGTGTTATCTTTGCTTAGATTTACAACCTAAAACGATAAAGGGAGTTCTATAGATATACCATACCATAATTAAAATCATCATCATCATATCAACCAAAAGACATCCTCTGCTGGACATAAGCCTCTTTCGAGTGTCGAACAACCGACCATGTGCATCCATCGGCTACCCGCGACCCTCACCAGGTCATCGGTCCACCTTGTGGAACACCTTACAACGCTGCGTCTTCCGGTACGCGGTCGCCAGTCCTGACCTTTTCAGAGCCCCATCGACCATTCTGCGAGCAATGTGCCCTGCACACTGTCACTTCAGTTTGGCGATCCTTCAGGCTATGTCGGTTAACCTTGGTTCTCTTGCGGATATCATCATTCCTGATTCGATCACGCAAGGAAAATCCAAGCATTGCACTCTCCATTGCCCTTTGCGTAACTTTAAGCCTTCTGATGATGCCCATTGTGAGCAATCACGTTTCAATTTCACGTCATCACTGGCAACACGCACTGGTCATAGACATTCATCTTGAGACACTGTTATATGTGAGACGAGAACATACCACACAACTTCCCGAACGCCGCCCAGCCGAGTCGGATTCGACGGTTGACCTCTTTCTCGAAGTAATCCCTACCTAGCTGGACTGTTTGTCCAAGGTGGGGACATACTCGTCTACAACTTCGAGGATAATTAAAATACTAACGTCGAACGCGCCCCGGAGTACTGGTAATTCCCACAAGCAGTGTGGCATGTTCACTCGCTAGCCAGGAATGCCATCTAACTGCCACACGTCTCCCCATCCCACATAAATACACGGACGCTTTAAATAAACCTTCGCATAATAAAAAACTTAGAAATGATTTTAGCAATTAATTTAGGGGCGCGTGGAGGCCCATAAAGGCGAAACTTAGCTGCCGCAGCTAATTGCAAAAGAGCAAAGAGAGCTCCCGCGCGATCTCATGGCGGTATGGAAAGAGCGACTGTCGCAACCCAGCGCTGCGCACGTGCAATCGTGGCGAAAAACTCTCAACTCTATGGAGAGGTTTGAGAGGCGCCACGGCGTTCTCACCTTCCGTCTGGTGCAGGTCTTCACCGGACACGGTAGAACAGGCCCGGTTGCCACCATTGTGTCTATCGTCCGGAGGACATGATGGAGCTTATAGTGAAGGTCTTCCGCGCGGAGCACCGCTGTATCCTTGTAACTGCGATTAGTGGCGACGAGATCTCGCATCCGGTCCTGTTCCAATCCATGGTCCGGAGCAAGAGGGCATGAGAGACAGTCACCTTCTTCTGCAAAGCAGTAATGCAATCAGGCAGGAGGCGAGACGCGTAAGGAAGAGGCAATCCTCACGCCCCAGCCGTCGTAGGAGACGCCTTGGGCGTCGGGAGTCGCAGGGCGATCCGGCCACCGTAGGCGCGGGCCTGTGGACCACGAACGATGGGTAGCTGGCCGTCCGATAAGGACCTGGCTCGGGTCGATGGTGCATGGCGTTCTACGCGCTCCTCAAAGAGATGTTAGCATAATTTACGGGGCCCGCTAAGGCCAATGTCGGCGAGGTTTACGTATTTGTTCGAAAGAGTTACCGCGGCCTTGGAACGCAAAGGAAATTTGAAGGGTGGGTTTTATTCACTAAGAGTCTCACACTCGGGAGTAGTCGTTTGAAGATATTACATCCACAAAAAAGAATTGGTTGTGATTCTCGAGTTTAAAAACTTTTTGTCCAGTACTGTGAATATGACGTACTTTCTTGCAAAGTTTCATCCGCAATTTCACCATCTTATGACGGTATTTCTATAACAATAGAAACATGTTGTCATTGTTAAGTAGTATAAGGCCTCTGTGAATTCAAGATGGAGGTGATTTTATAAAATCAGATGATTTTGAAGCAATTAAAAGCCAATATATATGGACATCTATCCAAATGGAGACCTAAATACACTTATTCGGAAAAACTACCAATACGAGGACTTGTATACACACTGTTTGGAAAAACTTCCATACGAGGACATATGTATGAAGTTTAACAGATAAGTCCTCGCAAGGTACTAGAAACATTGATACGCCAAAATTGCAGCGGTAAGGCCCCTCTTTGGGGAGTGACTGGAGAGGTGCCACGGCGTCCTCACCTTCCGCCTAATGCAGGTACTCACCGAACACGGATGTTTCGGGAGGTGCCTGTTCCGGATTCTGCGGGAGGACACGCCCGGGTGTCAGGATTGTGAGGACGGCCCGTAGGACACGGTCGAGCATACTGCGGAGGTCTGCCCTGCTTGGGCGGAGCACAACCGTGTCCTCGTCGAGGCGATTGGCGGCGGCGACCTCTCGTGTCGGCCCTGGTTAAATCCATGGCCAGGAGCTCCTCGCTCCTGGCTTGGGAAGTGGTCACCTCCTTTTGCAAAGCAAACCTTGCTAACGAATGAGGAGGCGGGCCGCACGAGGGAAAGACAAAGCCTTAGCCCAAACCGCCACTACAGAAGAAGACGCCCCGGGCGTCGGGAGTCGCAGGGCGATCCCCGGCCACCATAGGTGCGGGCCGTCGGACGGTGAGCGTTGCTGGCTCGCTGTCTGATCACCACCAGGCCCGGGTCGATGGTACGTCGTGTTCCACGCGCCTCAAAGAGATATCAGCGTAGCCTGCCAGGGTTGCGGAATTTGTTCAAATGAGTCACCGCGGCCCTGGAACGCAAAGGACTTTAGAAGGAACTCGGATGGATTTTAGTCAGTAAGAGTCTGACATTCCCTTCCGCTCCACACAGAGCGGAAGAACTCATCCGCACCTTTAAAGTAAAACTGTTACTAAACGAAATTATGAAATTTTATAGGGGAGCCAATATTAGAAAATAGTCACTGTTTTAGATAGATGGCATTGATACCTCAATTCATGAAAATTTTCGTGTAGTAACGGTTTTACTTTAAAGGTGTGAATATGATGATTTCCTATCTTTAAAAACATGATCGATGTGTAAATGTGGTCTATTAAAATTTATTTTGACATCACACACGAATGGGGGTGGGACCATAAATTTTCTCGACCATATCAAGGTCGACCGAGATCGACATCAAGTCTCCCTTGATATTGGTCAAGTCAATCCGAGGACGTACGAAAAAGTTCTCGGATTGAAAATGTCCTCGGATGCGCCTTGTGTATTCATTCAGGTACATGTCCTTGCATGGTACTTAAAATAAACACACACACACGTGACACACGTCGCTTTTTCGAATTCCAATAGGTAGGTACAGTTTTCTGCATGTAACTGTAACAAAAACTTCGAGATTGTTATTAATAAAGTCAACGAGATTTTACCAATAGAGACGTCATATTCATTATAAAGAAATAGAAACATGGCGAACTTCTACAACCTCTAGTATCGTCCAAATTTCAAACGGACAACACCACGTGCCATTGTCTCGTTCTCTCATTACTTGTCTCTTTCGTGTAGGCGGCAGAGCGGCAACAGCACGGCGGAGATTTTTGAGTAAAATAAAATTTATGATTTTCCATTTTAAACAGATTATACAGTACCTACTTACAAATGAAAAGACATCCTTTTTGCCTGGTAGAACCGTCGCAGTTTAATTATTACACTTTTTAAACGCATTACTTGGCATTTTTGTTTTCTTTTGAATCTAATAACCTGCTTAGACGTAGGTACATACGTTCGAATCGCGGCCAGATGGCGTCTGGACGGACTGACTTGCCTCAAGGGAGTACCTTGGAATTGTATTGCCGTGCAGACCTCGGTAAAAAGTATGGACGTATACAACATAATTAAATAAAGTAAATAACTAACATTTAAATTATTGTTCCACACCGGGCATTTAGATTTCAAATTGGTTGTGTTTACATTAAAATACCTATACTTAACATTATTTTGCTTTATACGCCCCATCACATCAATCACAGAAACGTAGAGCTATGTAAATGCAGTTAAAATACAGAAAACTAGATTTTCAAGCAATAAGCTTAGCACGACGTCGATCGTACATGCTGCGTTTGATCAAATACTGCTCAATGCACTGTTGACGTTCCGTAACGCGCCGAGGACGCGCAACGCTGCCGCGCAGTTCGCCCGCGCGATCTCGCAACGTTGCGTTGCAGCCTGATATCAGTACTGAGTATCTATCAAATTATCGATACTTTTATACCGATACTCAAATAACTGATACAACATATCGATATTTAGCCCAGTTATCGATTCCGGTATTGATATTTTCTTTAAAATATCGATATATTTCGGGTATCGATATCAGTCCCTGCTCGGAAGTTATGCATGAAATATAAAGTTAACATTATTTCCAGGATACTTCAAGTTCGTGTGATTACTTGCATATTTTGTATACTCAGCGTGAAAGCGGTGTTGCTGTTCTTTACAAACTACGGCGTGTACAACTACCCTCACATCCCTGCCGAGCTCTTGGAAGCACATCTGTACAAGCAGAGATCACCGAAACTAGTGCTCCACAAATCTAAGCCTGATTGTAAATATGATGAAATACTTCAAAGTACTAGTTCTCTGCTTAATTGGGAAGTGCCAAGAAAATACGACGACTTCTCACCAAAGGGTTTGGTGAACGGTAGCTACGTGCCTGAACACTGCAACCCGATGTTCAGTGTCGCTATAATAGTAGCTTACAGGAATAGGCAGAGTCAACTAGACATATTCCTGCCGTATATCCATAACTTTCTAAGGAAACAAAATATACACTACAGGTGAGTATTTTATTGGAACACCTAATCGGAAGCGGCTAGTCGGCTAGATCTCAAACGCTGCAAAATTACTGTAACGGCCCGTTCATGACCTTGTCGCTGTGAGCGGCAGCTAAGCGCGGGGCGGCGAGCGGTGGTAAATGCCTCGGTATCCATTACCGCCACAGAATCGTCAATTTTTTTTTGTTTTTAGCTTCGCCGCTGAGTAAGTCACTCCTACACCGCTGTCCGCGCCGCTCTGATTCGTGGCGTCGCACTCATTCACTTGTACTTTTGTTCCTGCCGCTCCCCGCACCGCGAGCTGCTGTAGCGATTCGCTCGGATAAAACCGCGCGCGTTTTCGCTATGAGCGGCTTCTCGTGGCGTGCTTCAAACATTTTTATACTTTTGATCTTACCGCTCGCCGCCTCGCGCTTAGCTGCCGCTCACAGCGGCAAGGTCGTGAACGGGCCGTTACGTTTGCACATTAGAAATCAGCTCAGAATCAGTGGCCTCCCCGTGACACGTAGTTACAAATGTTTACTACTCACGGTATTTCATTTCTTGAGTCTATTTATTATTTATATTTAAATATACTTTATTGTAAAAAAAGGTTGACAGGTTTTAAAAAACAGACGTCTTCGAAAAATATATATTTCCATTAATGTTACATTTCCAAACTCCATCTACCCCGCCCGCCATATTAGGGTTTCATTTGAATTAGTCTGGCAGTTTGAGTTTATTTATTTATTAGGATCTCCAACAAAAGATAAATAAAACACAGTGATACAGTGGTTCACTCAATTGTGCTCCTTCAGTTATAGGAGACAACAACATGCACATATAACTAGGTTTGCATACCTACAAAATAAAAATAAAATAATCACAAAATTAAATTAAAATTAGAATTAGAATAAAATTATTAGAGTAAATTACATTCAGTTAGTTATGCGGCCTACCAAAACTTTGGTATTGTTCGTCAAATCGTTCAGCTCCTTATAGTCTAAGTTTGAGCAACACGATAACTGACAAATGCTTGCACTGTCTGGACAGGTCCACTCAAATCTGTGTGGTACTTTCCTCAAAAGACCACTTCAGACGTTAACCTACATGGTTTTCATATGATTTTACCAGTACGATTGTATGGACTTTAAAAGAGACTGACCTCTGAGTTTGCTTCGGTGTTTCTTCTCCGGGTAGTCAGCTAGGAAACACAGGCCTCATCTAGCTTAAAATGACCAAAAAAGTTTGACGTGTAATAGTATTATGTTTAACCTACATGCAAATAAATATCATTTATCATTAACACAAATTGAAATCTACATAAAACTAGCTTCTGCCAGCGGCTTCGCCCGAGTGAAGTTGGCTGTCTACAAGGTGGTTTAGCTATTCACGCAATTATTTCACAGCGAAATTCTAAATTTAATGTTTGGTATCTTGATGATGGAACCCTTGGAGGCGATGTAGACACTATTTTAAATGACGTACAATTAAAAAAATCAATTCCGTTCCATAGGATTTGATCTGAACTTTTCCAATGCGATTTTTTTTTATCGGACTTTACTAACAGACTACTCACACTTCAAAAATTCAACACAATAGCCCCTGAAATCAAAATTATAGACAAAAGCTCTCTTTGTCTTATTGGGTCCCAAATCTTTGAGAATTCTTTTCGAAATTTTGTTGAAGAAATAATTAAAAAAATTGATGTCGTTTCGGAAAGTTTCCCCCAAGTTAATATGCATTCGGCCTTAACGACATCATCTGACGAGCTCTTGTCACCGTCGGCGGTCCGGCTGTATTAGAACCCACTGGCCTGGCACGCGATGATCGATGGCAAGAGACCGGACGACATATCTAGTCTTTATTTCCATGGCAATGGGTAGGCCATTAGTGAGGGACGCTACTTGTGTCGATACTCTTGCGCCATCCCATCTTCCTAGCTCTTCGTGCTGTGCTGGCGCTGCCGCTGCGGCTGCAGAAAACCTCAAGCGGCGGAAATATAATAAACTGGTTGGTAGTTATATTTTCGAGCCGTTTGGGGTTGAAACTCTCGGGTCGTGGGGTTCGAGTGCGCATAACTTGTTTAAAGATCTCTCAATACGCTTAGTTGACACTTCGCGTGACCCAAGGGTTGGCTTTTACCTTGGTCAAAGAATAAGCATTGCCATACAACGTGGCAATGCCGCCAGGCTTTTGGGTACACTTCCAGTCACAGCACACAGCGATGCGGATGAATTTTTTGACGCCATATTTTAGGGTTAATTTGGTTAGGAGTTTTTATTTTTATTTCTAGTGTAGGTATATAGTTAGTTAAGTATTTATTAAAACAGTTGTAAATATCTTTCTTTATTGTACACCTTGTAAGAAAATGATAGAAGATAAGGAAAATGATAGTTGACTTAATAAAAAAAAAACTTTTTTCGAAAACGTTGACTTTTACATTTTTAGACCTAGGTATTTTGCGTACACTTGTCAAGTTTCATTCAAATCGGTTCATTAATTTCCAGTAGACTTGCCAGTTTGTAAGAATACCGAGAGAAGCAAACGCTCCGCCACCCGCGCACATTACTTCGTTGGCCAGCACTCTTTAAATGATCATGATTTAGCACTTCTTATTATTTTTCTATACATTAATAAAATCGTAGACTTCAAGAGTCTGTACATTGAATATTTTTGCATAAAAAAAATAAAAACATTAGGAAAACTTTAAAAAAACCCCGACAAAAACTTTAAAAATAAAAAAATAAAATGTATTGATCCTTTTAGTTTCATATAGGTACGATTCTTTGGGCCAAGCGTCTTTGCCTCGGGAGTCTTTGTAATTACATACTAAGTATAGTAGCGGTCCCCCGACGCACAGTTTACGATTTGACAAAACTAGGTGGACAAAAATCGGAAATGCAAGTAAACGATAATAAATGACTGTAACTTATTGGTGGAGAGGGTAATAATAAAATTAAAACCAAATGTGATTTTTTATAACAATATTTATTTACTTTTTAGTAAAAAAATTAAATCTTTGTGTTTCTTGTATGTGTTTTTTTGTGGCAGTTTGCTGGGTCAGATGACATCAACATATACTTGATTAAATCGTAATTCGTTCTGTGACGCGAAGTTTTTAATGTGTGGCCCAATCGCACTTTTCTGATCTCTTTATTCTTGGCTTCTGAAGCCTCCTCAGACATTTGGCCTAGAGGTATGATTGAATGTCTCATAATGTCTGCGCCATGTACTAAGATCTTGTGTACAGTCACTGGCATGTTATACCAATGGTAAAAATTTAAATATATGTCGCGAGTTGGTTTACAGTATGCTTAAAACTTGTCTGGATCAATTTCGTAGCCAGAAGCGATGACTGCAAGAATAGTCCCCAAACGTTCGATGAGGTTCTCATCTAGACCTGTGATACGCGCTGTTTCAGAACTATTGTAAAAGAAAGCCCGTGCAGTATTTCCATCGTTACTTGTACCGAATCCAGGTTTGACTTTGTCAATAATTAGACCTATTTCCTTAAAATTCTTCTGAATTTTTTCCTTTCGTTTCTTTTTCATTTCCTGCATTTGAGGTCCTCTTGCTTGCCATGCTCTAAATTCCATGCGATAAGAAATATTTAAAAGGCACTCCATAGTGCGAATATATGCATGAAGACTTGATATTCCAAATTCATACATGTTTCGATCAGGTTGTCTCTGTTTTGTATTTAAATTCATTTCAGCTGAGGTTGCTTTGCAAATAAAGCATCTTTGCGTAGAACTATTCTCAGACAAGACATTGCATACTTTGCCGTCTATCATAGAGAGGATCATATGATGACTAACAAATATATTAGAGTCATTTATCTTCAGATGTGTTGGCATTAAGTCTTTTATCTGTTTTTTTATGTATTCACATTCCTTTTTAATTAATTGGTCCGTTTCTTTCTGGTAGATAAATCTTATTATTCTACAAAATCTTGGAGAAGATGGACGAGGATTTTCCCAGAGGATTTTATCATGGTCACTATCTGCCACAAGTCTCAAGGGGACCAACGATATAATAAACATGTATTCATCGGTGCTCTCTACATTTGCAAAACGTTGTTTATACAAACTATGTCCTGAAGAATCGTCACATCCCCACTTATACATCATAGTATAATTTTGCTCCTTTGTCGAACTCAACAATACTTCCCCAAGAACATTCTTACATATTCTTGTAGACGTGTGATCTAAAAGAGCTTGAAGCTGAACCTCTGCCCATGTATCACTCAATGAAATGAGTTCCACGGGAGGATAGCAATCTCTTTTGGCTCGTGCTAATTGATCATAGCAAGGATATAACTGGTATCCCCTCTCC
This sequence comes from Mamestra configurata, assembly GCA_002192655.3. NCBI lineage: Eukaryota > Metazoa > Arthropoda > Insecta > Lepidoptera > Noctuidae > Mamestra > Mamestra configurata. The sequence goes on along the minus strand of NDFZ01004639.1, from coordinate 48,477 downwards.
TTAGCTTCCTGTTGTAAACTCTTAAATATAAAATTATAACTTAATAGAAAGATTATTACCTCCGATTGAAGATTCCATCACTAAAAAAATTTCGATACCACACAAAACACTCAGAAACATGCAAACACGATGACGTTACCGGTCGCACTGAGCGCTCACTCGACTACCTGCGATCGGAAGGGTAACTTTGGCTATTGTTATCGAAAGGGTCGCCGTGTTCAGGAATGATTGCTTTGTGTTATGTGTTGCCAGTGTTATTCAAGATTAAGAAACAAGTGATAAAATGTATTTATTTACAAATTTTACTTTTATGTTTTTGTCCACCATGAATAATCAGATCGTAAACTGTGCGACGCTTGGCCCAAAGAATCGCACCTATATTAAACTAAAAGGATCAATACATTTCATTTTGTGAGTTTTTTTGTGGGGGGATTTTTAAATTTTTAATTTAATTTTTTTTCATGCTTTTTAAACTTCAAAGTCAAAGTCAAAAGTCAAAACGTTTATTTCAATTAGGCCATTAAACGGCACTTTTGAACGTCATCGGCACTTTCGACTTAATTTACCTATAATATATACAGGGTGTTTGGTGCATCGTGTGCCAAATTGAAATGGTCGACTGAAGGGGTCATCCGCTAGCCTTTCAGACCCCTTAACACCCCTCATGCTCTGTGGATTTTTTTTTATCGACTTTTTATTGTTTTCCAAAAAAAAGACCCAAATTTTACATTCAAATACAGATTTTAAAAAAAATATAAGGCGTAAGACTCTGAAGTTTAATTTTATTTCGATGTGTATTGTTTAAGAATACTTTTAAATACAAAATTAGTGATATTAGTCACCTAGTTTTTTTTTAATTCACTCGCAAAGGTAAAACTTAAATTAAAGCTGTACATGTTACAGCTATTTATAAGGCTACAAAAAAAAAACCAAAAGCGACCGGGATCTTCCAACTCCCTCATTAATTCTCCAGTCTATCCTCTTTCTAATGATGTGCCACATGCCATAAAAGTATTTTAACAACTTTGTGAATTCGCTAGAATTGTGAATCAAGTCACATAAAACTACATTCCAAATTCTAATGAAAAAATATTTATTGCGGAACTGTTACTTGAGAAAGAGGTAAAATTTGTTTTCTCACTCTTTCACAGTAAAATCTATCTTCTATCTCTTTCTTGCATACCTTAAATCGGTTTGAACAAATCGCGAAAAAAATTAAAAAGAATACTGTGGACGGATGAATCCAAATTTACCAAGGATGGGATCCTCAATTTACACAATTTGCACCACTGGACAACACGCAAAACCCACGTGTAGCAGGTTTGTACGAACAAACACAAGTTCAAGACGGAACGTTGTTTATTCAAAATCACAAAGTAAACAAACTATGTAGACTAGTACAGTACAGGGAGCGGGACCCCGTGCGTGTGCTAGCGTAACACTGGTTCTCAGAGCTGTCCGAATAGGTAAGTCGAAGCAGTCCGAGAGCGCAGTGAACACTGGCTGCGCACGCGCCGGTGGTCGTGTTTTATACAGGCCGGCAGAGCTCGGCGGCGCAAGGTGGGGCGGCCGCTTGCGGGGAGGCAACGCCCAGTATGACGTGTAGGTGGTACCGCGGCTCGAGCGCTCGGGTGTTGTTGATGTTATTGTTACAGTCTCCCCCTCTGGATCTGATGTCGTCCCGACGATGATCCAGCAAGTGGGTTCTTGGGTTTTCCGCGTTTCTTTGCTTGTCCTGTGTCACTGCCATACTCCAGGGTTTGCTTTCGTGGTCGTCCTCTCTTCCGCAGGGGCTGTACAGGAGCTGGTAGCATGGATGACTCTCCGACATAAGGCACCAAAGCTGAGGAATGATATACCCCAATCGCAACGTCTGACTTTTGTGGATCAGCAATTTCGTAAGAGGATGGACCGTGCGGTTTCTTGATAATGTAGGGTCCATCACGTCGTGGTGCGAATTTGTTACTAACACCCCGTGAGGCATTACTCAATGTATGGGTTGTAGCAAGTACCAGTTCACCAGGATTGTAACCCGGATCTTCTCGACGCCGTTTATCGACGTACTTCTTACGTCGTTCTTCGCCATGTTCCTGAATTTCTCGAGCTTGTTGCAGGGTATTGGCTAATTGCATCAACTTTGGGGTGATCTCTGGGACGAAGTTCTCGGATTGCAGAATCTTTCTGAAATCATGGGATGTGTCATCTGGTGTTCTCAGTTCCCTGCCAAAGGTTAAGAATGCCGGCGTGAATCCAGTTGATAGGCTGCTCGCTGTATTCATCGCGAACCTAATACTTGGGAGGTGCTCCGGCCATTCTCCGTGCTTATCCTTGACTAGAATAGCTAACTGGGGTTTTAAATCCCTGTTCTTCCTCTCCACTGGGTTCGTCTGTGGGTGATAAACAGGAGTGAAGGCATGCTTGATGTTCATTGTATAAGCAACCTGTTGCATGACGGCACTGACGAATTGGGGTCCATTATCACTGATCATACGACGAGGAAAACCGAAGCGAAGGAATATTTCGTTGATCAGAGTCATGGCGCAATTTTCTGCTGTGGCCTGATGTAAGGCGAAGAGTTCCACCCAACGCGTTGCCACATCTTCCACGATGAAAATCCATGTTTTGCCATCTAGAGAGGTTGGTAGTGGACCAAACAAATCAAAGGAAATGACTTCGAATCTTTGATGCATCACAGTAGTTTGGAGCAATCCCGCAGGTTTCTGATTCGATGACTTGTAACGCTGACACTCCAGGCAATTCTTTGTGTAACTCTCAATGTATTTTCTCATGCCAGTCCAGTAATACCTTGTTGAGATTCGGCGGTAGGTTTTATCTGAACCGTAATGACCGGCCAAGGGATTGTCGTGATATGTTGACAATATATTGGCCCACTCATGTTCGGGTACTGCCAACTGGGCCTCTTCGGAATCTGAATGGGGACTATGACGGTAGAGTAGCCCATTATTCATCAGGTAGCCCTTGTTGCTCCAGTATACCGCTTTTTCGTCATTGTTCAGGCTTTCTAGGTCCTTCACTATCTATTGTAATCTTTTATCTTTTAGCTGCTCATCTCTAATTTCAGCGGGACTGCGCAGGGGCATATCGATGGTCACTGTACAAATACCGCAGGTTCCTACTGTCTCATTATTACACGGCGGTCTAGAGAGAAAATCAGCGACGACGTTTGTTTTCCCAGGAGCATATTTGATGGAAATGTTGAACGCCTGTAGCTGTAGGGCCCATCTCGCCAGCCTACCAGTAGGCGTCTTTAGTGACATGAGCCATTTCAGGGCCTGATGGTCCGTGATTACGGTGACAGGCAGCCCTTCGATATATCCGCGAAATTTTGATACCGCCCAAACTACAGCAAGCGCCTCTCTTTCGGTGGTGGTATAATTCCGTTCAGCGGATGTCAGAAGACGACTAGCGAACTCTACAGGATGTTCGTCTTCACCCTCCCCCTGGACCAAAACTGCTCCTATTGCATAAGAGCTGGCGTCGCTTTTGATGACGTACGGCTCGGTTTCATCGGCTTGTCTCAAAATTGGAGCAGAAGTTAGACGATACTTCAACTCATTGTAGGCGTTTTGCTGTTCCTCTGTCCACTCCCAGCTAATATTCTTCTTTGTTAAGCGAGTCAGGGGTTCCGCAATCCTCGCAAAATTCTCTATGAATCTCCTATACCACGAGCACGTCTGCAGAAATGCAACTAGATGTTTCAGGTTTGAGGGCGTGGGTAGCTTCGCGATAGCTGCAGTCTTCTCAGGGTCCACTTGTAGACCGTCCGGCGTGATATAGTGTCCCAAGTATTTGATGGTGGAACAACAGAAATGGCATTTTTCTCGATGTGCGGTAAGCCCAAATTCTTTTAGCTGATTGAATACCTTTTGCAAGTCTTCCAAATGTCGTTCAAACGTTTGCGAAAATATAGCCAGGTCATCCAAGTATGCCAACAGCTTCACGTCCGGTATACCTACTCGCATTCGGTCAATAAGTCGCTGAAATGTTGCTGGAGCGTTCCGTAAACCAAATGGCATACGGGTGAATTTGTATACGCCAAAAGGTGTGATGAATGCCGTCTTGTCCTGGTCTACTTTTCGAACGCCAATCTGTCAGTACCCAGCTTTCAAGTCTAGCAGGGACATGTAAGGCGTTGGTTTCGCTTCGTGCAGAAGATCATCAATCCTTGGAATAGGGTATGGGTCGGGTACAGTTATCGTATTGAGTCGGCGATAGTCTATACAGACTCGTATGCTTCCATTAGCCTTCGGTACCAGCACTACAGGGGCCGCCCATGGTGACGCAGATGGTTGAATGATGCCATCCGCTAACATTGCCTTGATCTCTCGTTGCAAAGCTTCTTTTCGAGGTGGTGATAATCTGTACGGGGGGACCGAAATTGGTTTGTCATCCACTGTCTTGATTGTGTGCTCAATCAGTTTCGTAGGTTCTCGCTTCGTATTGAAAATGTCGTTGTTCCTCTCCAGCAGCTGATCGACTAGCTTAACCTGGTCCTGAGTAATATGTACCACCACGTCGATCGAGTCTATGCGAACGTCCCAATTGTTCGCGTCAAAGAGGCTATTACTCTGTGGAGATAGCTCGGCGTTTTCTCGGTGGACATTTATTTGAGCATCTCGCATCATGAAATCTGCGAAGCTTGGAGAGTACCCATCGAACAGCCGAGGCTTTTTCTTGCTTGGTGGTGTGGAAGTTAGATCAATCCGCGCCAGTTTGCAGTCTGTGTCCGCGTATTGGTCTTTTGTTGGAGTTACTGCTTCAACTGCGGCCATGATTGCTGGAGGAGGGGTTAATGGGGGCGTAGGTATGGTGTTGGATATGCTAGCAGCATCCTCACTGTCTGTCACTGTCATCGCGCTGAGTGGACTTGGCAAAATCATCATTTCCTTGATGGCGGTGGATTCGAAGATTGTGAATCCCTCCGGGTGGAGCTCGTACTGCAAGTCAGGTTCGTCGATGAAGGACCAAGTATACTGAGGCATGTTTATTACCACACCCGCTTTTTGCAAGAAGTCGACGCCTAGTAGTGTGCGGTTGTCCCGAGCTTCCTGTAGCACGATGAACCTGGTGGCTATTTTACGACCATTCAGGGTCACCATGGCTTTGCACACAAGCACCACCTGCTCCCTCTTAATGCCATCGGCTAATGTGAGTACCACTGTTTTCTCGTGAAATTTGCATCCACTCTTCAGCAGGGACTGGTAGAGGCTATAAGATGCAACACTTATCTTGGCACATGTGTCCATGAATGCCGTCCCCGTTACCCCCTCCACCTCCAGGAACACCACAGGTCGTGAGTGCGTTTCTTCTGGAGCGTCAAGGGCGCAGAATCCGACGTCTTCTTTTTTGACCGGCGACGAGCTTTTCTTGCACGTGGAACAATTACTCCTATAAACTCCAGGTGCTCCACACCCATAGCAGGAGAACTTCGGCTGGGAAGGAGATGGTGCCTGGGTTTGACCTTCTGAGACATTTTTCACTGTAGAAAAAAGAGTGCCTTCAGCCCGCTTCTTCTTACGGCAGACATCTGCTGTGTGTCCTGGGTTTTTGCAGAAGGTGCACCTTAGTTTCCCTTTCTTCCCCTGAGCGTTCCTGATTTCGCCTGTCTCCGAACTTGCTGCGTACTCATGTAGGGTCTCTTCAATACCTCGTGCAGTCTCGAGGAGTTTGTCGAATGTAGGCACTGTATCTCGTGGCATGCGGTTCCTTATTTCCAGCCGGATGAGTGGGAAGATTAAATCTATTTGTTGCGATTCAGTGAATGCTGGAGGGGGAGCCAATGAGAACAGGGATCTTTTCCTGGCGATAAAGGCTTCTGTCGTAACGTTCGCCTCCTGAACTTCATGTGTAATTTGGTAGTACACCATGAATGTTGGTTTTCTCGGGGCGAACGTGTGGCGGAGCTTAGTGCAGAAATCTTCCCACTGCGTCACACCAGTCTTCACTCCCTGCCACCACACTGCTGCCTCATCTCGTAGTAAAAGTGGTAGACTTTGCAGTGCGTCTGAGTCACTTATCTTCTCCGTTGACTTAAAAACGGTTGCTGCGGCTAAGAAGGCTTCTACTGCATCCGAGTTCTTTTCCCCGTTGTACGTGAATGTGCACGATGCAAATGTTCCTTGTTTATTGGCCGTGATGGCGCTAAGGAGTTGCTGGAACTGCTCGTTTGACATGGCCATCTTGATTTCGCGATGTGGAAGACGACGTAAGCTTTCGATCTTGTTGCCTGGATTCGGCCTCGCGTTGTGCGCCAGATTGTAGCAGGTTTGTACGGACAAACACAAGTTCAAGACGGAACGTTGTTTATTAAGAATCACAAAGTAAACAAACTATAAGTAGACTAGTACAGTACATGGGAGCGGGACCCCGTGCGTGTGCTAGCGTAAGACTGGTTCTCAGAGCTGTCCGAATAGGTAAGTCGAAGCAGTCCGAGAGCGCAGTGAACACTGGCTGCGCACCGGCTGGAGATATTCGCGACGTCCCCGCAAGGGGGCGTGGCAGGCGGGCATAGGCTAAGCCTTTACTCCCGCGGCGTCGGGGTGTTCGTGCCCGTGACCACGGGCACGGCGTTTGGGTGCCACATAGGCGCGATTTGTGGCACGCGCGACTCTAGC
>NDFZ01004639.1:0-25663 GCA_002192655.3 Mamestra configurata | reverse complement strand
AATGCGGCATACGCTGGCAGTGTGCCGCTTGGGAGGAGCCGCGCCGTGCCCTCATCTCTGTGGTAGGCAGAGACCTCTCGCTGCCGGCCGTAGTCCATTCTATGGTCGGCGGCGAGGAGTCCTGGGACGCGGTGGTCTTCTTCTGCGAGAGAGTTATCGCGCAGAAGGAGGCTGCGGAAAGGGAGAGGGAGATCTCGACCGCTCTCCCTGCCCGCAGCAGGCGCATCGGGCGTCGGAGGAGGGCATTCGCTGCCCTCTTCTGGCCCCCCTAACTGGGTCCAGGGACGGCGGACTTGAGGATGTCCGTCGCCCCCATTCATCCGGAGCTCTCTTTGACGTAGCGGGGGGAGTCAAACACCTCACTCCCCCCACTGACGCGAGGTGGCCAGAGGCACAGAGGCGGGCCGGCACCAGCCGGGGATTACGGAAGTCGCATACGTTCCCGCGATCCCAGGCGTAGGTGGAAGATGGAACACCGGGGTGGTTTTAGTCAGCAATAGTCTGACAGACCCCTCCGCCCGCCCCATGGCGGAAGACATCTATGAGAATTTCCCCCCCACATAAAAAAAAAGGTTTGAAACACTGTTTGTAGTTGAAATATTTTCGTGATAAAAAAGTTGGTACTGCTCTTTTACATACGAGGCCCAATAAACGGTTTAATTAAGATTTTAAGGGTTGTCACCATAGATATAATTATATTTCTATGGTTGTCACATTCCAGTAAAACTATTAAATAATCACTTTTCTTTTTTGTGTGTTGGATGCATATGAATATTATGAATACCTACTTAGAAGTTTTTTGCTCAAAATTAAATATTTTATTCTATTCATACAACGTGGCAATGCTGCCAGTCTTTAGGGTACACTTCCAGTCGACAGCGATGCGGATGAATATTGACGCCATATTTTAGGGTTAAAAATAATTATAATTTATTATGAATAAAATAACATAGATACTTATATATAAATATAGAAAAATAATTTATATTCATTATAAGTACCGTTGTTCTGTTCTGAACATTTCAATAACGTCAGCTTTAAAAGCTGTAAATGCTATATCAAAAAATGAGATCAATTTGAATGCAATTTTGTTTATTGTATTAACTATGGTATGTCGTGGGATACCAAACTGTCATTCAGCATCTCTTGACTATATTTGTTTAGATGCAACTGCTTCGCATGCAAGTTTTAACATGTTTTCGTAGTAATTTTTAGACGCTCAGGGCCCTATTTCACGTCTTGGCTTTCTGGATCTAATTTTAGATTTGTTTGTTTTTCTGAAATTAAAAATAAAATTAATATGAAAGCTACTAAAAATCCTAAATATACAACGTGTTACTCAAGAAATAAGTATGTAGGTAAGTACAACATCAAATGTTTTGTTTCTGAGGTCTTGCGTTAATTCAACCTGTTACAAAATATGAAAATAACTAAAAGTGACAACCCTGAACGCTTTTTGATAACGGGCAATGTTGGCATGGATGGGTCTGAATAGTGAATAGTTTAGCATAACTTTGCCCATCGTCAGAGGTTTTGATTTATAAAGTCCTGAATAATGAAACTATATTTAAAATACTCAACAATTGATATTCTATAACATACTGTAGTAAAAAAACTTGTTTTCGCCATGAGGTACAATCTTAGAGCATTTAACCTTGCTCTAAGGGACCTGCAAAAACATACACCGCACTCGACAAGTTGTGATAGGTTTCTAACTAACTAAATGAACTTAGGAACATTGGAACGAATGCGATAGATAGTGCTGCCACAAATATATTCAACTTTCCACCCAAATTATAAATGTTGCCATAAAACTAAAATTGTTTCTTATGTTAGCGGATTTCATTAAAAATTGCTTTTAGGGCAAAGAAATTCCAACTTTGCCAATCAAGGTTATTGGTAAAGTTGAAATATTTCACAGTTTTACTTAAAATGACTGTCTAAATAAATAGGTAAGTACCTACCTATATAACTACCTGCTAACCCCAGAATACAGAAAAAAACAGAAACCGTCAACGTGAGGCAGTGTAAACCTCGCCGGAATGGCGTATATAATAGTGAATTTGTCAATGGCCGACGCGCGTACTGTTTACATTTAGTTGTCAGATTTGAATAATTATGCCGTCGTGTGTCGTCCCCACTTGCAAAAATGCTACCAGGTATACGAAGAAATCGGATGGGATCACGTTGCATCTGTTAGTAGCACATTTTCAATCGACTTTATTAAAATATTGAATTTAATTGACGTACCTAACTTATTTGAGAACAAAAAGCACGCGTCCATTTCGTGTGTAATAACACAGAATAACCTAATAGGTACTTTTACCCAACTTTTTTTAGGAACATTTTATTGAATTATAATAGCCTATAAAAAATCATACGTACCTGGTGCTACCACAGAATTATTAAATTTTCACCTTTTTCAAAAAGTCAAAAATATTGTGCATTAGTTAAATACACACTGAAACATGTAGCTTTTTCTTTCTCCACAACTGAATTAAAACTAATCTATAGTATATTTTTTTATTAGTACCTAGGTATGGTATAGATAGTGTCTTTGATCTTTAAAAAAAGTTGTTTCTATTTCTTTCACAATATCCACATCCAGTTTATCTAATTTAATAAACGCCGTCTTATCAAGCTAAGTTTCTTTGAAATTAAATCAAATCCATAGGTACTTACTTTTCACTTCTTATTAAACGTTTTTATGAAATGACTTGGTCGTACCCTACAATTTAACTCTAAAAGAGGATAATATTATGGTGCGCTGGTAACACTACGCGAGTGGGTGAGACGCGGGTGGGGAGTTATTGTGAACACATGTGTGATGTGCGTATAATGTGATTGAACACACTCTTTCTGGTTGTTCTGAATTATGAGCTAAGTACTAATCTACCATAAGTAAACACAGTGTCGTAACTGTGTCGTAGCTTTGGGAGCGGCCCGGCCCTGGTGACAGTCGTTTGACTGTTTTTTTGTGTCAAGATTGGGTGTCATTGTCACCTCTAAACGTGTGACGCAATAAAAGCTGTCTAAGGTGGAGTTCAAAGATTTCTGAGCTTGCTCTTGCATTCTGCGCTAAAATAGTCCTTGAGGTTTTTTACACAACTGCGCAAAAAAGGAGTGTTATGTTTTTGCGAGTTTTCGAGTCATCAAAATGATCTCAAACACCATATCACACAAATTGTACCTAACGCTGCATCAACTAGTCCCGCAAAAAGCAGATTTTACATTAACAAATAGAGATGCAAAAACATTCCTGCAAAAAAATCTGCGGCACCATAACGGAAGTCACTACTTATCCATAATATCTAGGTTCTATTTATGAGAAGCAAGTGAGCAATATTTAACTGATTAGGAGAAAACTAACATGGAGTTGGAAAGGCCGTTTCCTTAACTGGCTTAAAAGCCTAAAGTTCAGATTGTACCAATATATTGTCAACAAAATGTCAAAGTCAAATTTTATAATCGTATAGTTGTCAATGTCAGTGTCAAATAGGTCTCTTTTGGAAGTTTGGCAGGTGAGATGTGTATGATTTTATTGTATTTGCCTTAAAATCCGACAAAATCTATCTGAAGACTAGTGTTTTCTACATTTATTTGATCTAATCTTACAATAGTGGCAGTGGTAGGTCACTCGCAAGTTATATTTAAATTAAATACCATCGTTTTCATTCCAGTTTGACGCTGAACATATTCGTCTTCAACATGGTAAGAAAATGTTACTTATTGAAATTGAAGTTCAAAATTTTCATTATTTGGCAAATACGAATGATTAAATCGTGGATGCTAAGATTTGTAACTTTATGTAGTGAAATGTGAGTTATGTTGATTCGGCGTCCAGGATGACTTGACACAAGACCTAATGTTGTTGTTGTGTTATAGCCGCGTGAAATCAAAGACATCAAAGACTTCTTGCTGAAGGCACGCAGGAAAGACGCTAAATGTAAGTGAATTATATAATTTACTATATCAGTGGTTACAAATATTACTTGTTTTGCAAAACTAATTTCGGCGCTCTGATTGGCGACGCAGGAACAACTAATGGAAAGAGTTATGATTGAAACCCTTAATCTACAAACCTATAATAACAACTTAATCTATCGAACTATAAGTACTTATCTAATTATTTGTTTAAAAAATTATGTACATTAAATTAATGCTTTTGTGTTAAGGTATTTTCCACTTGAAACTCCCTTGCTGCAAATGGTTAAATAATATGTCTGTAAATTATGATAAACATCCACATGTGAAACATGAAAATATGTTTTAATACTAGATGTGGTTGTTGTTGTTTTATGTGACTGCTGAAAAGAAACACTAAAACAAATTCATGGATAAGTCTCTTTGAGAAAGTGCAGACGTATTGGTCAGCAATCATGAACAGCACTTAACTTTTTCTAGGTACCTACTAGGTACAGGGAGTTTACTCCCTAATCTTTGTTAAAACAATTAAAAGTCCTGCTTTACCTAATTAATTTTGTTTGACAGAGAATGTCAAGATGACATGACATAGATAATTGCTCCATTTATAATTTTAATTTGTTCATATTTGCAGCTGTCAAGATAAAGAAGAACCCTGAGAATGTGAAGTTTAAGGTGCGATGCTCTCGGTTCTTGTACACACTGGTCATCACAGACAAGGAGAAGGCAGAGAAGCTGAAGCAGAGCTTACCGCCAGGTATGTCATCAACTACTTTAAGCCTGCACCATGTTAAAAAATTATTCAAGCTCTCGCTAAATGTAACTATGAATTAGTTGATTCTTGCCTTATGAGTTGAAGGAATTTATGTAAACAAATGCCTGTTATTAAAAGCATTTTTTTAAACTCAATAGATGTCCTCTGCCATGTGTGTGGAAAAGAGTGGGATGAAATGGACAGTTAGATGGTGTCCATTCTCTCTGTCATCAATGGCATATTTTTTATACCTGAATTTTCGGTGGAAGCGATTGCCCTGAAATCTTACTCATCATTAGAACTCAATGGGAGATATCAGTTGCCTACGCAAATTTAATGGGTAAAAAAAACATAAACATGTTAGCCACTGGATTCGGCTATGATGACAACAGAATAACTGTTAATTTTGATCTAAATTCTGAAAATAAAATGAATTTTGAATTTTTTGAAATGTTTTGTGCTGGGCTTGGGTTCTTTTTTTGTATGAGCCGCGGCCATTCTCCTTTAATTTCATATGTCGAGTGTCTCCTTCAGGTGGATAATGTTTTTTTACATCTTGACTTAAAAATATAGGTTCTTTGAATTTTTGTTTCGAAAGTGAATAATTGAGTGGATTCCGATTGCATAATATCGTAAAAAAAAAAAATACAGTAAGATCCGCTTAATCCAATTTTCCGCACAAACCGCCTTTACTGATGTAAAATGGCGGTTTCTGCGGAAACCCTCCCTGCAACTTCAAGCATATTTTCATACTGTTTTCTGAGTATAAAGTTAGGGAAAAGCATACACACTATGTTGCAGTTGTAACAAAGCAACTGTCATTTGTCTCCAGACGGACTTATTACACAGCATGGACAATAACATTGGTTGATCCCAGATTCCCAGAGTTGTGGGAATTTCTTGATAAAAAAGTGCTTTCTTCTTTTTAGCCAACATCTTAACTTTAGGCAATAAATAAATATGCATCCAAATATCCGATCTGTAGTCATTGCTCAATCTACACATTTTTCCTATTTGTTGAGAAGTTTCATACCTCATTGAGGTCTAATCTGATGTCTGTTTGTTACAGGTCTCCAGGTTAAGGAAGTTAAGTGATGTGACTAGATTTAAATTAATAAAAATAATCAAAACCTATTTATTGGCAGTTTTAGTTTCCACCTCACAGCGGATTATGACCTGACATTTTTAGTAATAGGACCATGAGCTAATAGATCATTTAGAATAGTTCAATGAAGTAATATTTGTTCTGCGAGCCTTTCCACATAAGTTTGGCAATTCTTCGGTCGATGACGGCAAACTTGGTTCTCTTGCGGGGGATGTCTATGTTTGATTACCAAAACACGTCTTGGCTCACCTTGGCTTGAAAAGTACATAGTCATTAACGTTAGGTACACAGCACTACGACAGGTAGGTACTATTATCAGCCTTTTAAATGTATAAATAAAAAAGACAGGCCAAGTGCAAGTTGGACTTTCACACAAACGGTTCCAGGGAATTAAACATGTTTCTTGTATGGGGTCCGCCTTTTATTTTATTTCATTTTTAAAGTCACAAAACGTTTATACCAATAAGGCCATTAAAAGGCACTTCAATAATATATACATGTTAAAAAACTTTGAATTTTCCACTTTTAGTGGTGATACCCCACAACGGCCACAACTAAGTGACATTATTCCCATAATGAGTGGTTGTACTATTTACCATTAAGGAGTTACTTTGTGTGCCTTTGCAGTCCAAGTCCAGACCAGCTCATAGTTAAATATCTACTTTGCTTTGGTACCTACTAGTTTTTACTGATTTGAAGGTGCGGAGGTCACTGGTGTATATATCTTTAAACCAAATGCAATATAGCTATAACTAAAGCCAATGCAAAAAGAATCATCAAGATCTGTTAATAAACAATAAAGTTTGCCCGATTATGTAGCTAACCCCGAAAACATGTTAATTCAGGTTGACTTGTTTGCATCTGAGTACCCCTTCACTGCGTACCGGCGTGATGTTATGAACTGGTGTAATCAATGAACAGACATGCAATTTCTGCTATCCCGTGAGATTTGCTATCGTTTATTGAAGAGTTCCATTGCCTACCTCCGATCTCTTTCATCAGATCTTCATCAAATTGAAATGGGGCCAGATTGGAAAAATACTCTTCCAAACAAAAAAATAATTATCCAAATTGGTTGACAATTTGCAAAATATCGCTGAACAAACATTTTTCCTGGGATCCCAGCATCAGATCCTAACTAATACTTTCCATCATCAGCTCAGCAAGATGAGATGGTGATTGCCAGGCACAATTATCTGAATTGGGTTAGAAAGTACATGAAAAACATTAGATGTGCCTTTAAAATTTGAGGGTTGCCCTCGATTTCCCTAGGATACCATCATTAGATTCTGACGGTGCCAACTACCTCAGGAGTATAGGCTTTCAAATAAAAAAAGAATCATCAAAATCAATTCATAATTGACGGAATGATTACAAACATACAAAAAAAAACATGCAGTCGAATTGAGAACCTCCGAGAATAAAGTGACTACCTACCTACGAAGTACTCACAAAGGTGAGTAATTCGTCAACTCATCCTACGTGCCTACGGCCGGCCCATTTAGGACGACTTGCAGAAAATCAAAATTAATAATATTTTCATTCTGCTACTCGTCCCACGTTTCTATTTGTGTGGTACTACTTTGTCAACGTTTGGTACAGTTAGTGAGACAAGATATAACATTTTTAATTCAAATTCATTTATTTCAATCAATTATAGATCTTAACATTCACATTAAATTTCAATTAAAATAAATATATATAAAACCAATCGAATGAATTACTCAATAAAATTTAAAATACAATATTGGAAACAAGTCATAAAATTAAATTAAAATCACATTTATATATAAATTAAAATTCACAAGATCACACGAACACAAAAACAATATACATAATTAGATAAAAGCCTGAGTCATTTGTCTGTTTGTCATTAAATTAATCATATAACAATGATTAATGTAATGACAATCAAACCTGTTCGCCAATGCACTCAGGATGCCATTAGAGGTGGCCCGGAGCCTGCGCCCCAGAGATGCACACCGCTTTCGCATCTTCGTGTAGAAACAGTCGACACGGGCGTCGGCGAACATCCCCGACGCGCTGCAGTGCCGGGGCAACCCCAACAACATTCTGAATGCATTATTATACTGTACACGGAGAGCGTTGTACTGCTTTTGAGTATATGACACCCACAGGCTGGCCGTGTACAGGGACGTACAAAACGCTCTAAAAAGAGTTATTTTGACAGCTCCCGAGCAACGTGCAAACCTGCGGGAAATCATATTAGCCCTCACAGACAACGCTCTCCGCTCCCTATCAATGTCTACACCGTCCCTCAGGTCAGAGGTCACGATATGCCCGAGGTATTTAAACTGTTCCACTCTTTTTAAACAGACCCCGTTTAATCTAATAGGTGGAACAGAATCTGGGCATCTCCGGCCCCTGGCCTGAAAGACCATGCATTCACTTTTTTTTGCGTTATAGAGCAAACCGTGATCCCGCGCGTAACGCTCGCATATGCCGAGCAACCTGGTCAGACCACACACAGAAGCGCTCAGCAGCACCATGTCGTCCGCGTAACTAATATTGTTGACACAGACACCGTCAATATAGCAGCCAACACGCGTGCTGCTGAGCTCCTCTATCAGTGCGTTCACGTACAGGTTGAAGAGCCTTGGCGAGGTCAGCCCTCCCTGCCTCACCCCGCACTCCAACCTGTACGGCTCTGACAGAGCACCCGACCACCGAACGACGTTGACCTGGTTAAGGTACCAGTACTTGAAAATTTCTACCAGTTCGAGCGGCATTGAGATGTTATATAACTTCTGCCACAAGATGTCATATTTAACCAGGTCGAACGCCCTCGAGAGGTCGAGAAAACATGCATAAATAGGTGTGCTCCTATCGGCGTAGTACTTGACAGTTTGCTTCAAACAAAAGATAGCTGACTCAGTAGACAATCCCGGTTTAAAACCAAATTGATTATCATGAGTGTTTACATACCGGTCCAGCTGTGTATTAAGCAAACTGTCAAGAACCTTAGCAATTACTGTAGCCAGTGAGATTGGCCTGTAGTTGCTTGTGTCACTTAAGTCACCGGTTTTACTCTTCACAATTGGTACCACCACGGTCCTCATCATCTCTGCTGGTAAGTACGCATGACCCAAGCAGAATGAATATAACATGGCAAGAACTCTGGGCAGGTGGACGCCGGCATGCTTTAGATGTTCAATGCTCAGACTGTCATGTCCAGGAGACTTTCCCCGCGACATTGACTTTATTACTCCCTTAACATCCTTCGCTGTGACTTTGGTGTATATCTCCTGTCCATGTGACCCTTCTACACTGAAAGACCGTGATGGCCCCAACGGCGATTTCCCCAGAAACTGATCCTTAAATATATCAGCAATACATTTCGGGTCACTCACACCGTTGACGCTCACCGGCAAGCCCGGCTTATTATTTAGCCTACTAGTAGTTTTCCAGAAGTTACGAAAGTCATGCTTCGAATGGTGAGAAGCGAGTATATCCATCTTTATCTGATCTCTATTATTTTGACACCACTTTAGGCGTGATTTAAAGATTTTGCGACTCTGCCGCATCTCCTCCCAAATGCGTCCTTCACTCGGTTTACCCCACAGTACCCATTCCTTAAATTTACACCGAGCTACCCCGTGAGCGTCACGCACATGTTTGTTCCACCCGATCACCGAACTTTAGTTTTTACTTTCGTTTTGTTCATTGATTATTTAATTTTAAAAAAAGTTAGTAGGTACCTACATACTAAATATTTTTTTCTAGAACAACGGTTTATTGTTTCATTTTACAAGCAAACGCACAAGTTCAAGTGTTATCCGAAAGTAATACGAATGGTAGACATAATATATGGCTGGATATTATCAGGCAGGTGTAAACAACGGTGGTGCAGGTGGTTACTTTTGAAGTAGGACAGACCTACTAAAAGAATGAAATTACATTTCTTTTTTGGACATGATCACTCGCAGTTCAGCACGCTAGGGCTGGTAACTGCTTAACCGGACTTAATGAAATTACAATAAAATCAATCCACTATAATAATATATGAGCGGTATAGAAACAAAGGTGAAAATCTACTTTTGTACGGAAATTGGCGTATAACGCCATCTAGTTGCAGGGATTGAAAGCTTGTGATTAATCAAAACATCATTATCAAATACGTCTATATTCTTTAGAATTCTATGATTGAAAACGACAAGTTAAATTAAAAAATTCTCAAGCCGCACCCATTAAATTATCCTCGTAGGGTAGATCGCATAAATCTTCTGTCCAAAGAAGGGACACAAGGAGGTAGGAAATATATGTATAGTGCCTATGCGCAACAGTGCAAACTATCGCCCCTCTACTAATAGTGGCCTGGGTCCTGCGCAAGGACGAAAGAGAAGGGCAGAAGAGTTTTGTCGTCACACAGACACACGATACCGTAAGAAACGTAGTACCCTGGGACGGCGTGATAAACGAGTCGATTGACTATCATCAACGTTTTCAAGCCGGGGGAATCAAACATCGGGTAAGTATCTGGAGGAAGTAGGGGGCACCTTTAAATATACTAAAGATAATATCAGGCTATCGAATCCCCTTTTTAAGCAAACCACCGCTTATTCAGCCCTCGAGGATTCTCAGAAGATTTCACACAAGAAATATAAAATA
This sequence comes from Mamestra configurata, assembly GCA_002192655.3. Lineage (NCBI taxonomy): Eukaryota > Metazoa > Arthropoda > Insecta > Lepidoptera > Noctuidae > Mamestra > Mamestra configurata. The sequence continues at coordinate 15,251 of NDFZ01004639.1, read as the reverse complement.
AATCTTAACCGAATTAAAGAAGCTAGTAGATCAAAATGTGTTAGAAAAAGCTTCATGGACTCCGAGCTTTGTCTTAACAGTTTTTCTTGTACCAAAAATGGAATCGACGGCTTTTCGTCTGGTCTTCAATTTAAAATTACTAAACAACTATGTCAAAACAGACAAATTTCGATTGGTGAACATGTACAAGGTTCCTGAATTCCTCCAACCACAGGATTAGTTAGTAAAAATAGACCTGGAAAATGCATATTTTCACTTGCCAATCGCGCCAGGACACAGACGTTTCCTCAGATTAATAGCATCGGACCAACTTTGGCAAATAACCTGCCTGCCCTTCGGTTTGGCAACTGCTCCGAAGGTTTTTGCCAGCCTGACGAATTGTATCGCGCAGATCCTAAGAGACCAAGGAGTGCGCGTGCTGGTATATCTCGACGATTTTCTCCTGGCGAATCAAAATCGAGAAACTCTGCAAAGTCACGCGAACTTAACAGTACGAGTACTGCAGTCCCTTGGCTTAGTAATAAACTTTCAGAAGTCTGTATTGATTCCTCAGCAGTCAAACTAAACAAAACTAAACTACTATCAAACTACTTCCACCAACAAAAATTCGCTTCCTGCAATCGAGAACATTGAAAATGGCAAAAGCCACCAAGGTCAGTTTAAAAGAAGTCCAGAGTATACTAGGACTTTGGAATCTTGCCAGCTTCGTTGTCCCGCGAGGGCGCTTGAATTCTCGTGCAATGCTGGTCAGCAATTCCCTACTGCGAAAAAAAAAATTAAAAGGTCGAACACAGATGCCCGTCAAGGTAATTCCGAACCTGCAATGGTGGATACAGTCACAATATAGCTTCTCAACTGCATGGTTCACCTCCAACTTATTTCCTTACGACGGACACTGCCAAGACAGGTTCGGGTGCGCTGCTGAATAACGAGACCTTACGCGGCAGTTGCTCAGTACAAGAAAGACACGCTCACAGCAATATCCAGATCGACAACCGAACTGTAGTATCTTACTTGCGCAACGAAGGCGGCACACATTCACAGCCCCTTCTAAACCTTACATACGAAGTCTTAGACGAAATAGATCGTTATCGGATACATATATCGGTATATCGGTTTTCAAGGAAATCTGTCCCGACAGAATGGCATTTGCTTCAAAATTTTTCAACATTTCGGAGTTCCCGAAATAGATCATTTGCGTCCCGAACTGCTCATGTAGTACCCAGGTATGTGAGTCTGGATTTAGATCAGGCGGCTGTTTTTCACAATGCCTTCGGTCGCCCTTAGCACTACAGGTTAGCATGGGTATTCCCACCACCGTGTCTAATACCCAAAGTACTAGCGCACCTAAACCAGGCAACCGGTATGTACCTGGTGATAACGCCCGATTGGGAGAAGGTATTTTGGAGAGCAGATCTGCTGGCTCGCTCCATGCGCCATTCCTACCAGGTGAGGGATTTGGAAAAAGTCTTGATAGACACAAAAACCAATCGACCGCCTCCACGCCTCCACAAGTTCATCAATTGAATTTAAAGGTGTGGTTAATACAGGGTGGTCATCGCTGTTACATTCTTGGCAGAAAGATCAGATATAAATTTTAGAAGGTAGCTTTTTTTTTTTGACGATGACAACTCGCAGTTCAGCACTATAGGGCTGGTTACTGCTTAACCGGACTATCCTGTGGTGGCCTCAAATGAATTTAAGGCCCCCAGCCAGGGCTTACAAACTAGCTAATTATCTTAAATGACCGCTCGCTAAGGCATCCCCTGCGGGATACGGACCTCGGCTTAGCGGCGTCATTTCGGGAGGACAGTAAGGGACGGGCTGGGTCATATCATTATTATTTAGGGTATTTAAAACTACTGGCTCAGCGACGCGGGCTGGCTCGGTAATCAAAGGTCGGGGAGGGTTATTACTGGGACGTCGCGACGGGCCTCGGCGGCGGGGCCGGAAAACGGAACGCGGTCTGTTTGTGTGTTTTCTAAGAGTGCTGAAGGTAGCTGGAGGAAATCTACCTTAAATACTTATAAACGGGCATGGTTACGATGGTGTAAATGGTCACGTGACAATAATATGAGCACTATAGATCCATCCCCTGAAGATGTGGCTTGATTTCTAACTGATTTGCATCTTAAATTTAAATTTGCCTATAATACGATTGCATTACATAAGTCTGTGATATGTACCTTTTGTCGTCCAACTAGTAGCTTATCATTAAGTTCTCACATTATTATAAAACAAATATTAAAGGGTAGGTAGGTATAGCATTAAAACAGCCAACCAAAGCTAAAAGTCCTATTTGGGACATTAATGTTTTGATAACATTCTTAGAAGACAAAATTCCCTTGTTAATGACATTGTTCGAAATTTCTAAAAGAACTGCAATTCTCCTTTTATTGTGTTCCGGGCGTAGAGTCCATGACCTTACATTATTGAGTATAAATAAAGAAAACTTTGTAAGGAGTGATGATTCTATAGTGTTTTGGCCGATTTTTGGGTCCAAAACTGATAATATAAGTTACTTATAAGCAATCTGGTTGGCGTTTACTTAAATGCAAGTCAAACTCTAACATTGACCCAATTTATTAGATTGATAAAATGCTAGAGTACCTACTGTAATGTTCGAAGAGGAAATATTGAGAGCTTATTTATAAGCACACGTGGTGAACCCAAACCAGCTACCCGCAACATCATAGGGGGCTGGATTAGATAAGTCATTGTTGAAACAAGCTGGAATAACTGGTCCAGGTAGTGTTGTTCGGCCGTAGCTTTGGCTAGTTGGTCAAATAATATTCCTATTGTTCATATTTTGGAGAGAGGAAATTGGCGCTCTGCTTTGACATTTCATAAATATTATAAAAAAGAAATCAAGGATAACAGGTCTAAAAATGAATCAAGTCGTTCAAATCAGATCAGTAATCTGTTTCAAACAATAAGATGATTTACTAATTGTAATATCAATGTAGTGTTATAATTAAAGTCATAAGAACTAATTCTGTTGATTTCATATAAGTTGAACTACCTATCAAAAGTGGCTATCATATACAAAAATAAAATACAATTCCGACTGATAATTTCCAGAGATAAAAGAGTTGAATAAAACAAACAAACAAACTCTTCAGCTTTATTATATTAGTAAGTATGATATTATAATGTGTGATATATATAGTATTATAATTTGATCATAATTGCTTTTAATCACTTATTATTTTCTAAACTTATAATAAAGAGGAAATATTTGTATTTTTTTTTTGTAGGTAGATAACGATTTAGCTCAAAAACCACTCTAACGATTTAAAATCGTTTCTCGTACTTCTTTCGCCATTAGGTAGCTACATTATTAACTTAAAACATAGGCTTTATTTTATGTTCAAAAAAGTAATGATCCCCACGAAAATTGCAATAATGTAACCAAAGTAGTTGTAAATTAATTCATTATTTGGCTTGCGCTGAGAAAACTATTGATGATAGGTACATAAACCTATAAAAAAGTTGGTATACCTAATAGTTAAGACATGTACCCTATGTCTTAACTATTAGGTATGGTTAAAAAGTCAGAATGACCGCTGTTTGTTTAAATTATTCAATCAAACCTCGGGTGGAATGGAGAAGTGATGATTTTGGTATCATGATATTAATCCTTATCCTTTTAAATAGTTTGATAATTAAGGTTGATTATGTATCTACATGTAAATTACACTTTAAATTATTCAAATCGGACCTTTCGTTTAAAAGTTACGACGGGTATGCAAATGCTTGAATCTTATTGCTTCGATGAAGTTGAAATATGACATTCATGATTTCGATAAAAAAAGAATTAAATTGCTTGGATTTTTCGAAAATAAACCCCAAAAGGGGCGAAAAGGGGTGATGAAGTTTTTAGGGTAAGTAGGACATTTTTTTTAATAATATAATTATTGTGGACTACCTACTAAATCGCGGACGGAGTCGCAGGGGAAGTGCTAGTTGATCATAAAAACCTGGTGTAAATTCGTATCACAGATAATCAAAGTATTTGCAATAATTAAAATACCTAACAAAAGCACAGTCTCAGATAATTAAATAACATTTTTTCAGTCGCCACCCGGTAGCAACTGGGAATTTAATTCCCGAATGCCACCTGGTGACAATCCATGTGGAGGCGACTGGGAATATTCGGCCAATCCTACGTAGTTGTAGTACCTCTACTAGGCAATAGCTGGATGGCCGTTGAATGCCCTTGATATGCACGATGGAATTCTATACTACCTATATCGAATCGAATGCCGTGGAATATTCTAGATAAAATAATGTAATAAGTATCAAATAAAAAATAATTAATGAGTGGAAAAATGATAATTTTCCAACACTTCATTTTGCATAGAGATACAAGTTTTTAATTCTCATGTTCTAGTTTCCAGTGATATATTTTTCCAAGAAAATTGAACTTTATTTTACCCTAGCTGGGTACGCCCTTGAACACTTCTCAATTTATGGCTTAGAGAAAGGTACAGTCAAGCTCAATAGAACAATTTTACCTAAAAATAAAATTGATATTAAGCATAATTACCTTTCTCTAAGCCAATTTATATTTCTGTCTGCTGATTCTTAATTATAAATGTGGATTGATACCCTTATCAATCACTGTAAATTGAGCCGCAATGAGGTTTATGGATATCGTCATGCGCTACGCAAACGTATCCCCACTACCTGCCGGATTGACCCGGATATGACGCTGCGGGGCTTGTAGCGCTTCACGTAGGTACCGGAACCGGATACGCCTATCTCAATTTATGGCTTAAAAGGTAAGTATGCTTCATATCAATGTTATTTTTAGGTAAAATTGTTCTATTTAAATGCAAGATTATAATAATTTTAAGTAATTATAACCAAATGGTTCCTACTAAACATAATAATACCTACTACTAAAAATAAAAACTAAAAATAAATATTTTGTTAATTATTAGATAGGTATATATTCTAATTGGCTTTAATTCAAACACAATCAGCAATATCCATTTCACCCAAATATATACCTAATGATTATTACAAACATAGAAATGTCCAACTGGTGAAAACAAACAGCAATCGCCATATTTCTAACTATGTTTGTCCTTAAACCTCCGTCAATCTAGTTCTAACTTGCTGTACCTATGCTCTCATCCAACTCTATCCTATTGAATAGAAAAACATACAGTTCGAATTCTTTTTTACGCATCAAAATTTGATAAAAAGAAAAAGTATTTAATTGCCACAAAACGACATTCCTACCCACATACATAATTTTACTTTTAACCGACTTCTAAAAAAAGAGGAGGTTCTAAATTCGTCGGAACCTTTTTTTTATGTATGTTCCCCGATTACTCGAAGATGGCTGGACCGATTTGGATATTTTTTTTGTTTGACAGGTATAGGTACTTTCCAGGTGGTGCCATGCTCATCAAGTCAGGATCCGAGGATGGGATCCTAGAGAAATAGAGAGAACTCTTCAAATTTTATAGGCACACTGGAAGCGATTTGGATAGATTTTGGAAGAGTACTTTCTCGGAGTGGTCCCATTTCAATTTGGTGAAGATCTGATGAAGAACTTCGGTGATAGGCAACGGAACTCCTCAATAAATGATAGCAAATGGACTGCGATTGCTGAAATCTCATGTCTGTCTATTGTTTACACCAGTTCATAATATAAAATCACGCCGGTACGCTGTGAAGGGGTAAGCAGAAGTGAACCACTAAAAAGTGAAAAAAAACTTTTTACAATAAAATACAACCGACTTCCAAACAATATGTTTTTTGTTGTTTTTTCGTTTTTTGACACCGACTTCCGAAATTGAAGTTATTTTATACTTTGTAGTGTATTTTTTGGAAGTCGGTTGTATTTTTCTTAAACTAAACCCTAAACGATAGTGTTAGTAGTTCTTAAATTATATTAGATAGTATCAACAAATCATATCGAAACCCTAGATTTCTCGGAAGTACTAAAAACAAATGATCCTAATCAAGCGTCTGACACACTCACGGAAATATTAAACACCGCTATAAGTAGCCACACAAAAATATTAACTGTCCCTAAAAAAGACAGAAATATTCGACCTTGGATTACGGCCGGTTTACTACGATGCATTCGCCACCGTGATAAACTTCACAAAAAAGCAAGAAAATCGCCTGACAACCTAATAATCCAAACCACATACAAACGGTATAGAAACTACTGTAATAGCCTACTCAGAAAACTTAAAAGGTTACACGAACAAAATGAACTACACAAGGCAAAAAGCGACCCTAAAAGACTGGAATAAAATCAAAGAAATAACATACACCAAAAAGCAAAGCAACTCTCCTTATGAGTTATTAAATACAGCATATGATAACCGTGATGCAGCTAACCTCATCTGTAACTACTTTGCAAATATCGGCCAAAAGTAAGAATCCATGATAAATACTCAAGCCCAACCTGCCCCATCACTCCTCTCACCAAGCACATGTTCCTTCGGATAATGCTGAAGTTTACACCATTATCGCTGGCCGGGATGGTATTCCCGTCAGACTCATAAAACTTTGTCGACATATCCTCGCACCACTTATTACACATATTGTAAATTGTTCAATAACCTCAGGTTCATTCCCTAACACGTGCAAGAAAGCCGTAATCCACCCAATACATAAGATTGGGAACAGGGACTCTGTAAATAACTATAGATCGATTGCTGTACTACCAGTTATGTCGAAGATAATGGAGAAATTTATAAATAAACAACTAGTAAAATACTTACACAACTACAACATTTTGGCAAATAATCAGTACGGTTTCAAAAAAGGAGTATCTACTGAAGATGCAGTGCTAGACCTAACTGAACTTGTAGCACAGAAACTAGATAATCAGCATAAATGCTTGGCTCTATTCCTCGACTTATCAAAAGCCTTTGACACTGTCTCTATTCCCACCCTTCTATCCAAATTGCATAGCATCGGCTTACGAGGCATTGTTCATGATCTATTTAAGAGTTATTTAATGGACCGAAAAATGTGTGTGAAAATAGGATCACATCTTAGTGCTGATATGACAATGTCATACGGAGTTCCGCAGGGTAGCATTCTTGGCCCAACGCTCTTCCTTATCTACATCAATGACTTATGCACTCTTACTCTACCATCTGCTAACATATTTACATATGCCGATGATACAGCCATTGTAGAACAAGGGAAGAACTGGACTGAGGTGAAAAGTAATGCTGAAGAGTCCCTGCAAATAGTCATGGAATGGCTTCATAAAAATCTCCTTACACTGAACCTACAAAAAACAAACTTTATCCCGTTTTTTATTCATGCTACCACGAAACCCCCAACCACATACTCAATTAAAGCTCTTGTATAGCGCTCCCGGTTAAATATTTGAGCGTAATAATCGATGACGAGCTGTAGTGGAATAATCATATTGAGCCTACTGCCACCAAAGCCAGGAAAACGATCCATCTATTCAAGTCATTAAGGAATTCTGGTGACTTAGAGACCCTAAAAATGGTTTACACTGCACTTTGCCAGTCCAATCATCAGCTATTGTATTCTAGCTTGGGGTGGATCGGCCAAAACAAAGTTCCTAGAGCTGGAGCGTGCGCAAAGGGCGGTACTTAAGGTAATGTTGCAAAAACCTTTTCACTATCCGACTCATAAGCTGTAGACTGAGCTCAAACTTTTAACCGTGAGCCAGTTATTTGTACTCAGAACCACTCTTTGGAAACATAGCAAAGTTCCTCCCCCAGACTCAAACAAACGTGGTCAAAGAATAGTTTGCCCAATTCCTAGTCATAGAACTACCTTCGCCAGAAGACAGCAGTATTGTGTTGAGCTCTCTTGTCTTCAGAAACAAACACGAAGCAAAGACTAAGTTGAAAGACATGTTGTTCCTTTTAGACTACGCTCAAACTGAGGAACTATTAATTACTCAAACATAACTCACAATATTCCATACAAAACGCATAACACAGTATGTACACCAAGTAAACAAGCAAACAGTCTTACACCCGACTCCACCTTATTCACATACTTAGGCCCCTAGTCAAACACGCACACATGCACCCACCCCCACACACACACCCCACATAGACACCTACACCCACACAATGCAAACAAATCATATTTACACTTTCAGGCACACCTAAAGAATCGACCACATAGTCATTTTCACTTTTTAAATTTTAAATGTAGGTAACACTTAATTTAAGTTTCGAATTAAATTTTCAACTCTTGTTTTAGTTATCAAATATAGTTTGTTCCTAAAATACTACATAATAATATACTATTTTGAATAATATCAGCTTACCAGCTCTTAATTTCCACAAGGTATATAGTGTCCAAGTGGCAGTAGAACACTGACTCCTAAGTCACAGGTATTCCTAGTTTAGAGGTCAGGGTTTCAGCTTTTGTACGCCTTCACTATTGTGAACTTTGCTAGATATTACGCATAATTGTAAGGATTTGTATCAATAAAGTATTATTATTATTATCTCGAATTTGTAGCTGCAAGTGCTGCAATACATCAAAACATCCGTTCGCCGCTACGCTCGGAATATTAGGGTTCCCACGCCGACTCGCAATATTTGTTTGCGTTGCAAATTCCCGCGCTCGCCAGCCGCGCCGCCCGCGCAGCCGTCGACGCGGACTGCACGATCGTCCAATAAGATGACGGCGACCTGCGCGCCCCTACACGATTTCTTTAGGAACTTATTTATATTGAAACTAGAATCCTCTAAGTTAAATAGAGCACTCCTTGTACTCTGGAGGTCACCAGTTCGATCCAGCCCGTCCCTAGCTGTCCTCTCCCCAGCGACGCCCTAAGCCGAGGCCCGTACCCCACAGGGGGTGCCCTTAGCGTGTAGTCGCTTAGTTTGTAAGTTTTTTTTATAAGCCCTGGCTGGAGGCTTTAATATTATATTAAGGCCACCACAGGCAAGCCCGGTTAAGCAGTCGACAACCTTATAGGTTGAACTGCGAGAAGCCACTCACAAAAAAAAAAAAAAAACTCTGGAGGTCAGTCATAGCGTACGTGTTTGGTAGGAACATTCCATTTTGCATATTCCTCGTTGACGGTTACCGAGAAATTGTGAACCGACAAAATTTAAAACTTATATTAAAACCACACTTTGTAAACAAGCATATTACAAACTAGATGATTATATTAAAGATAAGAATGCTTGGAAACGTGCTGGTCCTGCTCCATAGAACGATCTAGGGTGTATTAGAAAAAGTCAAACTTGTTGATATATTTACTACATAAATACTGGTGTACTGTCTGTATTTAAAAAAAAAAAAATGTAATTTAACTCACACACTGATCCATTGTTGTTAATTATATTGTAAATATGTGAGTACCATGTCCCTTGCTGGCAAACTTAATTTTATCTCTGCTTGTATTGCTTTGTTGTACATATTTACTTATATTTTAATTTTAAACTGTAAATTTGACGTTCAAAAGTGCCTTTTATGGTCTAGTTGAAATAAATGAATTGACTTTGACTTTGACATAAAATGGCGACCAATCAGAGCACAAGTCTACAATTAATACGTTTTCGTGTGATAGTTAACCTGGAATCAGGGCTCTCATTGGTCTATTCAGATGTGAGCTCACATGTACGCCATCATCATCTGCCTAGCCTTTTCCCAACTATTTTGGGGTCGGCTTGCAGTCAAAACGGATTCAGCTGTATTTTACGTGGAGCGGCTGTCTGCCAGACCTCCACAACCCATTAACTGGGTAACACGGTACTTCTTCGCAAGACTGGAGTCAGATTTTCTGGCTGTCAGAAGCCAGAAAATCTAATTCCAGTAACGAATCTGTAACGACTACCAGAGAGCTCAGAATAACAGCTGGGACAAACGACTTCACGTGCTTTCCGAGGCTCGAAGGAGTCTCGATATGTTGTACCCATCTTCAGACTGACCTTTGCAAGCATTGCTTAACCTTGAAGATCGACCCGTGCGGCTGTTTTTATTAATCCATAGGTTGCTCCAATGTCATGTGTACATTGGAGCAACCTGTGGCTCGCAACGACCAAGCGGCAACCATCGTCATCTGCCTAGCCTTTTCCCAATTAAATTGGGGTCGGCTTCCAGTCAAACCGGATTCAGCTGAATACCAGTATTTTACGAGGAGCGGCTGCCTACCAGACCTCCACAACCCATCAACTGGGTAACACGGTACTCCTTGGCAAGACTGGAGTCAGATTATCTAGCTTCTGACTATCCGTAACGACTCCGAGGCACGGAGGAGTCTCGGTATGTTAAGATGGTCACCCATCCACAGACCAACCTCGGCAAGCGTTGCTTAACCTTAAAGATCGACCCGTGCGGCTGTTATTATTTAGCCACGAGCTCCATGCGCCAAGCGGCAACCATCACTACCCGAAATATTGTCCAAAATGGTTTTGTCAATATTGGGTGGGGTAGTAAGGAATTTATTTCCATGAACACGGCCATGGAAGAAAATGATATTCGTTATCCGGTAAAGCTCAGAGACGCTAAGCACTAGAAAGTTGACTACAAATTAATTACGCCAACAAAGTGGTAAAATAAAATCTTGAAAAAAAATATTGTTTAGGGCACCCGACCCGTAAAGTGGTAATCGTCTCTCTCATAGTGGGTGTTGTTGGATAGGTCGTTTAAATTATTGAGGGAGTGCGAAAACTATTCTTTCATCCAAGGATCCGTTTGCGGTTATTTTTGGAGAAGTGAAAAATTCATGGTAATAGCATAAGTACTTAACGAATTTAAAAGGAAAACTATCACAGCTAAGTAGGCTCTACAAGGTAACGAGTAAACTTCAAAATGTAACTGAATAGGTAAAAACTATCACAGCTAAGTAGGCTCTACAAGGTAACGAGTAAACTTCAAAATATAACTGAATAGGTAAAAACTATCACAGCTAAGTAGGCTCTACAAGGTAACGAGTAAACTTCAAAATATAACTGAATAGGTAAAAACTATCACAGCTAAGTAGGCTCTACAAGGTAACGAGTAAACTTCAAAATATAACTGAATAGGTAAAAACTATCACAGCTAAGTAGGCTCTACAAGGTAACGAGTAAACTTCAAAATATAACTGAATAGGTAAAAACTATCACAGCTAAGTAGGCTCTACAAGGTAACGAGTAAACTTCAAAATATAACTGAATAGGTAAAAACTATCACAGCTAAGTAGGCTCTACAAGGTAACGAGTAAACTTCAAAATATAACTGAATAGGTAAAAACTATCACAGCTAAGTAGGCTCTACAAGGTAACGAGTAAACTTCAAAATATAACTGAATAGGTAAAAACTATCACAGCTAAGTAGGCTCTACAAGGTAACGAGTAAACTTCAAAATATAACTGAATAGGTAAAAACTATCACAGCTAAGTAGGCTCTACAAGGTAACGAGTAAACTTCAAAATATAACTGAATAGGTAAAAACTATCACAGCTAAGTAGGCTCTACAAGGTAACGAGTAAACTTCAAAATATAACTGAATAGGTAAAAACTATCACAGCTAAGTAGGCTCTACAAGGTAACGAGTAAACTTCAAAATATAACTGAATAGGTAAAAACTATCACAGCTAAGTAGGCTCTACAAGGTAACGAGTAAACTTCAAAATATAACTGAATAGGTAAAAACTATCACAGCTAAGTAGGCTCTACAAGGTAACGAGTAAACTTCAAAATATAACTGAATAGGTAAAAACTATCACAGCTAAGTAGGCTCTACAAGGTAACGAGTAAACTTCAAAATATAACTGAATAGGTAAAAACTATCACAGCTAAGTAGGCTCTACAAGGTAACGAGTAAACTTCAAAATATAACTGAATAGGTAAAAACTATCACAGCTAAGTAGGCTCTACAAGGTAACGAGTAAACTTCAAAATATAACTGAATAGGTAAAAACTATCACAGCTAAGTAGGCTCTACAAGGTAACGAGTAAACTTCAAAATATAACTGAATAGGTAAAAACTATCACAGCTAAGTAGGCTCTACAAGGTAACGAGTAAACTTCAAAATATAACTGAATAGGTAAAAACTATCACAGCTAAGTAGGCTCTACAAGGTAACGAGTAAACTTCAAAATATAACTGAATAGGTAAAAACTATCACAGCTAAGTAGGCTCTACAAGGTAACGAGTAAACTTCAAAATATAACTGAATAGGTAAAAACTATCACAGCTAAGTAGGCTCTACAAGGTAACGAGTAAACTTCAAAATATAACTGAATAGGTAAAAACTATCACAGCTAAGTAGGCTCTACAAGGTAACGAGTAAACTTCAAAATATAACTGAATAGGTAAAAACTATCACAGCTAAGTAGGCTCTACAAGGTAACGAGTAAACTTCAAAATATAACTGAATAGGTAAAAACTATCACAGCTAAGTAGGCTCTACAAGGTAACGAGTAAACTTCAAAATATAACTGAATAGGTAAAAACTATCACAGCTANAGCAATTCTAAGAGGTCTGGTAATGCAGGATATTGACAGTTCGTACATCTTATCTAAGCAATTCTAAGAGGTCTGGTAATGCAGGATATTGACAGTTCGTACATCTTATCGAAGCAATTTTTGGCGAACAAAGTTGCGGGGAACAGCTAGTAGAATAATATTTTCATTAGGAACTATTTTCTCTAAGGCATTCACATAATTTTTCACTTTTCATGTACTTAAGAGGTATTTTCACAAATAACTAAACATCATGTTTTGGTTAATAGATTACGCTGTGGGTACCTGCTTCACAGGATCGAATACCCTATAATTTTTTATGCAAAATTGTCAATTTACAGAAATTATTTCTTGGTTAAACATGTGGGTTTAGATATACATATATACCTATATGTTAAAAAATAACAATGTTGTAAAAAGTATTCAAAAAGCGATTATTATCGAAAAATGCGTTTATGCAGGAATGCAAAAAGTTCAAAAATAACTTTATAATAATTTAAAAAAAACATGCGAGAGTTGGGGTTCGAACCAACATCGTGAGTATTAAATTCATTGTACCGCCCGCCGGGTCCATGTGTTCTGTTTACGTTCAACTGAAAATAGCCGATCTAAAATATATATCTAATATATAATATGATCATAACGTGTCAAAAAACATTGATACGTAATTTTAACATCTTAAAATGACCATAACTTTTTTTCCTGACCACCAATTTGAATGAAACAAAGTCTAAATGTTGCTCAGAACGAACCCGCATACAACTGTGATACCCCAAGTAAATCTGTGCAATATCTTCGGAGATTTTTTTGTGTTGTATGTTCCTTTTCTATTGCCCTTAATCCATTTTTGGTAAATTTGTTGAATGTACAGGACACAACAGTTCCAACTGATTTATTATAATTATGTATAGATTACTAGCGATGATATTTTACGGCCGCTACTGTTGTTGCTTGTTATACTGATTGGTGACATGGCGTAATGTACCAGAACAGTTTTTGTAAATTACAAATATGAATTTAAGATAAGAGATATTTCCTAAACGAGAATATTCGTACTGAGGTTTGAACTCGCGACCACTTGAACGACGTAAGTTAATTTAGTCAAATGAAGACTGTCTTCGCCACTAAGCTATCTGTGAATATCTGTGATAGCCGAATTTTTTGAGTACTTGCGGCCGATTAAATTCCTTTGCCGAAACATAGTTTTAAGGTTCAAAATCGCTTCTTTTTTGTCGATGTCACGACGGTAGACGTTCAAACACAAAAGATTCCCTTTTGCACTTTGTCTTTGTTGTCATTGTTTGTATTGTACTTGGGACATAAAATGCTTTATAGGTTGAAAATTAGTCGTTTATTCCAAATTGTAACTTGTTATTGCTTTTATTGTGATTGTTTTTGGGCCGGATTATGGTGTATGGTTTTGGACATAACTTCACAGTTTGAGTATAAAACTCGTTGAAAACACTGAAACTAAGATTTGTTTCAAGTTTTATCGGTACACTTCTTTTTATACACTTCAATGCACTATTAGTATTTTTTAACGTTATTTTAACGTTAGGCTAGCCGGAGCGCCATCCATGCGACATGACGCCGTGCGCCGACCACTCGACCCGCCATACACCGGGCCGTTCAAAGTGCTGCAAAAGGGCAAGAAAACATACAAAACTGCGGTGAGGGACAAGGAGACAACCGTCTCTATAGATAGACTGAAGCCCGCTTACCTCAACAATGAAGAAGATGTCGCGCCAAGCAGCACAGCATCGAGTTCGACGAGTACTGCCACTCAATTATCGCCAACTAGCGGTGGCGTTAAAAAAACCCGTCCCGGTCGAACTGTCCGCTTCCCGGATTATTATCGCCCGTAGCAACAGCTACTGGTCTCCGAGGGGGAGTAGTGTAGCGGTCTACACCCCACTTGAGATCTAGTTTAATGTAAAAACAACGAAACAATTCTCACAATAACACACACTAAACTTTGTTATTTTCCCATTTGAACACATACAACAGTCCGAATATCTACTATCGGGCAGTTGCCCACCAGACACAACAACCGTCTGGTCGGAGGATCCTCCCTTTTCAGTGGAGATATGCGGGACTTTACTCTCTGTACCGCTTACTTCTATACTCCCCGACGTGATAAGATATATGCATACCATTTATTAATAACTATGTAGTGTATTTTGATTAAAGAATATTATATTTTTGCAATTTGATTAAAAAAAACAATTTAAATGGTATTTTAAGTAAGGAAGGACATGATTTTGTTTATGGAATGACTTCGACCACAATATAAAAATATGACATTATTTTTAAATCTATTTACTTTTCGATAATTTTGATGAATACAAATGTTAGTTCAGTACTTTTAGAATAAGGGTGAATAAATATTAACTGATATTGTTTTAGCATATAAAAAATAATCGAGCTGGACGTGGAGAGAGCAACAAATGTAAAATTTTCATGAATATTATATATAACGGAGAAAGAATCTCCATGGGGTTTTTAAAAAGTGTGTCGTCATCATAGCTGACGTCACAAATGTCATCGTGATCACTCATTTTTGGTTTTGCAAAAGAAAACTTCACAACTTGTTTCAAACTTCGTTTATTCAACGAACAGCGTAACAACGTCACAGAAAGGTCCGTTCTGTCCAGCGGCTCAAGCGTGAATGCTCAAACGCCTTTTTTTTGTTGGACATGACCACTCGCAGTTCAGCACGCTAGGGCTGGTAACTGCTTAACCGGCGAACGTCTGGTGGATGTCGCTACGTCCCCGTCAGGGGACGTGGCGAGCGGTCACGGGGCTAAGCCCC